>KZ538439.1:42345-70158 GCA_000934665.2 Catajapyx aquilonaris | reverse complement strand
TATGTTTAGCAACTGATCCAGGCTGTTGCTATGGCAGACACTCCGATGAGCTGGTTTCCGTCGCAGATTTTGTGCTTCGTTGAGCATAGTGAGATGTTGTGAGGGATATTATTGTACCTCTATATCTAGAGAATCTGAGCTGACGGTTACCAGAGCAAAAAATTATTATTGAGTTACGTGTAGTATGTAGTGATCCACTTCGAGCAGACTTCAAGGCAGATGACATGCAAGTACCATAGGGGCGAATATAACCTGGAAATTAACTAAAGAACGTTATCTGTTCGATCACTTATTAATAACTACCGGTACTAATTACCACGATTCATATTTTTAAAGTATGAAATAGCTTTATTACACCAGTGCTTTCATTTTTTCAAGTGCTGGTACCGTTGCCTTTTATGAACAAAAAATGATTTTGCTGAAGTCACATTTTGATGCTGAAAGCACGTGTGAGATTTTGCTCAGGGATTCTCCCAGAATTCAGCATGTACATCATGGTTTGGTCTCATGTGTAAACTGGTATGAAACATTTTGATACCTTGTCAAATTTTAAATTAATTTGCTTCACATAATTAGGATTTCAGAATTTGCCCAATATTTCATTCTCCAGGGCATGATGTACGTATAAGGCGTTGCACATGTCCAGATGGGAATAGTACAGTGCTGCATGCATGATCGTGTCTGTATCAGTTCATTGCACTGGTAATGGGAATTAGCCGGTTTTATTTGAAAACATTTGGACGAGTTTCCTCTCAATACGCACTGTAGCTCTAGTACTACTGCAGAAATATTTGTGAGACCAAGTAGGCTACTATTAAAAAGTGAAGTGGGCTGGAGCACACTATACAGGCAAACCTCAGCATTTAAGTAATACGAATCTGGTTGAAATTCATTTATCAATTCGCGGTTGTGAAGAATATGAACATAACCTATGCTAAAAAATAAACACCCAGTTATGTGTAGTAATCCACCTCAAGGCGGAGAATAAGCACAGAGAAGATTGCAAATATGGGCAAAAGTACACTCAAAAATTAAATGACAAATATCTGCTTATAAGTATACAGTTATTAGCATACCTACAGTAGCTATTATAAAATAATATTTTATTCTGGATTATCGGCGTCACTTCAATCTTCTGTAATTTATTTATTAAGTCAACAGCCCGAACAGTCGGCATTCTTTTGTATCCCCCCATTTCTGCGAGTACCTGACCAGTCTCCAGAATGGCTTTATAATATATTGGTCATGTATGAGGATAGCGAGGATCTCCTCGTTATCCGCTGGCACCCCAGTTTTTTTTGAGGGGGGGGGGGGCGTGATGAATATGATGATGATGAGGATGAACAGCATCGTGAAGTTTTTTTACATTGAGAGGTTCATTTAACTAAAATCATTTTTTATTCCATTATCATCTCGGTTTCATGTCAGGTGCATTTGAGTAGTGTGTCAGAAATCCACATGTATGCCTAACAGATTCAAGACACTAATCGCGTTAGACACCATGCCTGCAGGCTGCTACGGTAGGCCCATCCGCCTGAACATAACCTGGGTGACGAGCCCAACCCACAGAAAGCCTCACTCCTGCAGATTACATACTAGAACAGGTAAGAACAGAAGTGCCCGTAAGCCCAAAGTACTACACAAGCCACACGCTGTAACCTCCAAGTGAGACTCTCGACTACAAGAGCAAGCCTCTCAACCAGGGGCTGATGACTCAGAGAAATAACGAGACTGGTCCCCACCACAGCTCGTGCCAGCCAGGATAAAACGGGAAGCAGCGAAGGTGGTATCCGAAACCGTATCTTTGAGAGAAGCCGCTGGAATGCAGCATCCACGTGGGCGGCCCCGAGGTCAAACCAAACAAACATCAGTGCAAAAGTACGGTTCCAGCAGGCAGCACGTCTACTTCGAACAGTCATTGCGTCTGTCTTGGTTACATAGGAAGAAGACTAGTGTAGGTATATAGTGGTATCATATAATAGTGGTTGCGCGCGCGCCTCTTCGAAGACGAGTCTCGCGAGCGGGGGGGTAGGGGGCCGGGCCAGAGAGTGGGCCGATTTGGCCGGCAAGTCATTCCACCGGTAGACGCCGTAGAGCCCGCGAGGACCGGCACGATGCGGTACCACACACTCCGGGTGCGCGAGTGGATGTGACTTGTTCATTCTTGTTTGGAAGTAGGGGGGGTATAAAATAACGGACTTGGATCGGAGGGCTCGGCAAGGCAGGCACCGGCACGTTTGCTGGGGCATGTCAGATCACTGAGGGATTCTTGGCACGTCTTGGCAGTCTCGGTGAGTTGTGAGGCATTGCGGATGGTGTTTCGCACTGCTGCTATGTGTAGTACTAGTACCAGGCTATTTCTATGGGTAATCTCCTGTACCTCCGTTTTAAAGCTGGGCATTTGTGTGCTCGAGTGTTTGTGTCAACACCGGCAGCTATATGCTGAACCGAGAGTTTGGCGCAGGACTGCTGCATACACAGTTTCATATAGCGCGTCATTTTAACAATTCGAACATGAAAATTTACACGCGTTTTGCGAAACCTGCCCGTGGCTAATATGCGGGAAAATAAAATCGTCAACACCCGCTGTATAACTCTGGGCTGACAGCAACCAGCAGAAAAGAAGTGCAGGCTGAGAACTTAAAGTAGATGTTGGAGTGATAAATGCTCTGTTGGTGCCAGCAAAGAAGTCCAGTCTGCGCCGAGACAAAGTCTCCGGGAGTGAAAAGAAGGCGCAGACTTTTCTAGCTTATAGTACTGCCTTCAAGTTGTTTCTTCCTCGCAAAAGAAAAAGACGTACTCTTTGTGGACCATTCCAAAAGGTAATTCGCCAGATGATGCCTCAAGCTGCACATTAAAGTGCAACAAAACGTGGTTCCCTATTCTTTGTGCACACACGGAGATAAGGAGGCACCGTATTTGCCTTTCTTTTCTTCTGCTGTCTTCATCCTCAGAACACTGGCGCAATAAACAGACAGAATTTTAAAACGCGCGACTTGCAATTATTGAAATCCACAGCCGCCTTATGAATAGTAATATTTTCATAACAAGCACTTCCTACCAGAAGATTGCCCTCATTAATTTTTTTTCAGTCCGGCTGTAAAAGAGCGTTGAAGAAACTCTTTGTTTAAATGGCTAAAAGTAAGTCATTCATATGGAATGACTTCTCTCTGCATTTTTTAGTGTTCCTCCAGCCTTCCAGTACGCAAATAACATCGTCTAAAATAGCCGTGAATGAGTGTTTGTAGTGTACTGTGTCCCACTAAATCCGAGTGGAAGCACACAGGTAGCAAGCAGGTTGGAAATAGCTAGTACCGCATTTTGTGGTCCCGGAAAGAATGTAAGTGTGAAGCGAAGTGAGAGGAGATTTGCATAGGCCTCCTGGTGGAGCAGCAGGAGCCACGTTTTGGCGGAGAGCTGAGAGTGGATGGGAGCAGGTGCTTGTGGGTAATCAGGCTTGCGGCCCGAGGAAGAGGACGGGGCTAAGTTTGCGCCCGTAACTCCTCCCATGCATAGTTAAGAGGGACCTAAGTGAAACCCACTCTCCCGAGGGACTATATTTAAGGCCCGGCAAGGAGGAATTTCACTTAGGCCTGGCCTTAAACCTAACCCGGTGGTTGCTTGCTGCCACAAACAAGCGTGTGTCCTACACCAGTGCTGCAGCTCGTTCTCGCAGCGATTCACGACTTGCGCAATTTCAATAGTTTGGCCTTAAAAAAGATCCATACATACTGATTACTGTTGACGTAATTAATTTTAAAGTGATCCAAAAAAAAGTCTGAATCATTTCCAAGGTATTTTCGAGCCAGATTATAATGTTGGCGTACCGGTATCGACAGATTTTTTTTTACCGTTCAAGAGCAGCTCTTCCTGGATGTATGAAAACAGGCCTGGAGCGTTATTATTGCATGAGAGCGACATTCGAAACTGATTCGAAGTTAATCCGCAGACGCCGTGAGAATCGGCTGGGTTGAAATGGGCTGGTACTGGAGGAAGATTCGAGTGCCCGTTGATGCACTATGCACACCACCAAATGGGAATAAATCATTCACAGGTCCCAACTGTGGCCGCCTGATGCAAGCGGAAAAGGGGACAGACCACCTGAAAAAAAGGCATACCGGTACCTGTAAAAAAAAGAATTACCTGCAAGCAAGAATAGAGGGTCTCATGCTCCATTAGCAAGACAAATGAGATAATGGCCTGCAAATTGTTAATGTTTAATGCTGGAAGGTGCAAAGGGGTTGGAATCTGCGGGGAGGATTCTAAGTCTATATTTGTGCCTAGAGTGCAGTTGAGTGTGTGTAAGCAGCTTGCGTGCTGGGGCATGGTCGAGTGGGCTGACCATGAAGAGAAGGTATGCAAAATTGGTGGAGAGGCCCCCCTACACTTAATGCTGGAGTTGGAATCCGTTTCAAAAATAGCTGGCGGTGGCTTGCAACCCTGCCAACTTTCCGCCCAAAAAGTGCTCTCTACGTAGGTGGAAAAAAATCCAAGTCTGATATCCATGCATATAGTATAATAGGCTTTTGTGCACCATGAAATTCGTATAGAAATAAAACAACTGAGTCATTTGATTTTAAGCAGGCTTTTGTGTGAATATACGTGCTCCAGAATTTCAAGTATTCCTACCGCATTGGCTTTCAAGATGTGCAGCATGTTGATGCGGAGCTCTATTAAATATGGTGTAAAAATTGATTCGCTTTATACGACTTGGCGGTACAGTTCTCCTTTCGAGCGAAGGCTTTAATAAGCGTGGCGTTATTGTAACCGCACACGACTCATTTGTAGGGGGTTGCGTACCGAGAAATTTATTTAAGCACCCTGGAGTCACGTCACAAAATATGGTAATGGAGTCCGCGTGATTTATGCATTGTTTTGATTAATGACATGCAATTGCCACATTTTGTTATTTAATTTATATGTACGCCAATATTTATGCCAATCAAACGGGCACTAAACAAACCACTCTGTTTATAACGAACCCCCCGGCATAAATTATATCCCTGCAAAGTCATTTATATATTACCGACTGATTGCGCACACTATATTATTATTAAAGCTAGTTGGCATTTATTGTCTCTCCTGAGGTTAGGCTACAAGATGGCTACTATGCCGATTGCATATGGTGACATTTTCATGTATCCAGCAGCAACTATTTGAGAGCGTCATATTCCTGGGTCCGGAAGATAGATGCTGCGTAAGGGTAGGGACGGCGCCGCAGTCATTTGTTTCTATCCCGTTTGATCCATCCCGCGTGCATTATTTTTCAGGCAGAAATTCCCGCGCTGGGCTGCGAGCCTATTTTTCCCATTACGTGACGGCGATCTATTTTCCGGCGGGAGCGATAGTCTGAAGGGCCTGCTCGCCCATATATAAATCCTACCCTCCCACCACCACACACACCAAACTCTTTGTTGTGTTTTCAACCCGGCTAGATTCATTACGTAAGTGACACCTTGGCACTTTCACAGGGAATAAAAGAGATTCTTTCCAGCTTTTTTTATATAAATTTGATCCACTTCCAGCCAAAGAAGCAGGAAATCGTCACGTGCTTCCGGGCCATTGTACTTTTATTTTTATTTTTAGGGAGGTTATTCGCATGTGGAATGCAAATCCGGAAGACCTGGACATATACCAACCGGGTCATCTTCATACTTTCAAACCACGCCAAAAGCAGACGGCATCAGAACCGCATAACTGCTATTTTTTTCTCTACCCATCTCCAGTAAAATATCGCTGGAAGGGACCCAAAAGAGGCGTCTGGTGTGAAAGTGTCCCGCTGCCAATGACACCTGAAGAAAATGCTCTGGGCACAAAGGGTTGGATCTTGTATCGTGGTGGCTTTTCAGAAAACGAATTTTCCAGTCTGGTCTGGAGTCGAGTGTATCTTACTCTTTATTAGGCTGGAGCTGCCCTGTAAATTTGAAATCCAGGCGCAATACATCTGCACATGGCATTTTTGTTTGCCCCCAGCCGCAGCTAGCCAGCCAGCCAGCTATTTTTCACTACTTGTCAATTACGTAGATAACACACGCGCCCTGACGCAGAGTCCGTCCAATTACAGTGTGTTATACGCGTAATGCACCAGCCGTATGTATATACACATGGGGGGGTATGGATGGGGCGGAGTTGAAATGTACTGCAGGTGCCAGGTAGTCTCGATCTGACAACGCCGTCGCCCAGGTGTCGATGCAAATCGATATATTAGTCTCTTTACCTTGACACAATGTTTGAGGTCTGTTAGATTTGTCAGGCTGGGAAATTTCCAACAGAAATGCGCACTTGGCTGCTTCTCGTTATATCGACAAGTTTTCGGGCCCGAGAAAAGTAATCACAGCTGCAATAAAATAGACAAGCAGGCGAGTAATGACTGGATAATACGGCCAATGACACCAATGGCCCATGAAAACGACACTAATCTAATGCAAATATGTAATCAGGCGGATTAATTAGGCCTATTAGCGTCAGACTTGACAGCCCATTTTGGCAGAATCGGTTCCGCCTGGGAAAAATATTCACTTGTCGCTAATTATTTCTCTACTCGCAGGCCTATACAGTATTCACTCGTAAAATTTCACACTTATAGGCATGTCTAGGAGCACTGTAGTGGGTAACAAGGCAGAGAGATGTAAACAAAGTGGTTGGACCAAAAATGGCATCCAACAGAAAAAGTTGCACCAACCCAAGTTTTATGCGGAGGAAATGCTGATCGTAAAACCCGTTTCATTTCAAGTTGGAACGGATTTCTATTGAGTCTGCACATTTAGACTGGCTTACGGGAGTCATACAATTAATCAACAATGCGGTGTTAAAAATTAGCACTAAATTAATTGCGGCGTGAAATAATAATCAGAGTTGCCCCCGTCATGTTTGGCGCAGTTTAATCTGCAAAAGAGAAAAGCCCACACACAGTGCGCGAATTACGAGCATGTAAATCGGGTGTTGAAATTAATACAACAATCAGGTGATGTTTGTTTGCCTGGGTCCCCAGTCATCATCAGTGCCGCCGTCATGATCATGCGGGCAGACAAGTTGCTCCCTCAAATATGCATCCTGATCGCCCGGATTATGCATATTGCACCAACCTTCCATTTGCATTATGCACCTAAGCCTAATGGCGCCGCGCGACTTCATCTAATAACACAACACACACCGCCAGCAAACGTGCAGGAGTTTTCATTACACTTCACCCTTGTCGTGACCCCCACACTAAGCAACAATAGTAAATACGATCCAATAATTCTTCCCAAAATTAGCACACATTTGTGCAAAAATTACATTGGGCAAGTCGCAATATCCTTGCTCGTAAATTGGGCAACAGTGTGTGCACCCAGGCGATCGTGTCTGAAGAAGGAATTCGATTCATTTTCCTGACCTAAACTCCAAAAACGCAAAGGCATGCACACACCAGGCTGGTCCGATGGTATATTAGCAGTCACGGGGACTTTTGGTCAGAAGGTTCATGGAAGAGGCTAGTGTCGCCATTATTAGAGTCTGATTATTACAGGCCAGTGGTATATATACGTTGGAGTCAGATCCGACAACGTGTTTGGCGTTTCCCACCGCCATTCCTCTTGCTCGCTCTAAGCCAAATATCTTAATAACATGCGAGGCCTTTCCAGGGTAAGAATGACAAATGTACTCGCCATTGACTTTTCATTAATTCTGGGTCTACCCCCACACGGTTGGTTCCGCTAGTCCGTCTGCGTGAAAGTGTGTAATTGCTAGTGAAGGGATACAGTTTTGTTCAAGACACAATATGTGATAAGCACACATGTTCCACATGTCGTGCTGATGAGACCAGAAGGCTGGTGGCTCAAGTTATTCAAATGAGGCTCGCGCAGAATTAATCATGAATATCACATTCCATTTTCTAGTGAGGCTTCAAAGAGAAGAACGCATCCAAATCAATGCTTTGACATTCAATTTTGTGGCCCAACATTTGATGAGACTGTACATTTCACATGAACTAGTGGTGGCGAAAATGGCAGCATTCTACGAATAACGCCCACTGACACACACATACACACGCACCTAAAAAAAACCCCCACGCAGGATGATTTATAAACCACGCAGCACTTGGTCTGATAAATAGTGAAACAAACAGAACGGTCTGAAGTACCGGGGCTTCGTGCGGTAGATTCAATTATCCGCGGATAATGCAGCCTTGTGTTTAGTAGTCACACGATTGCACGTTTGATAACAACTTAATTACACGTATTTGTGGCTTTCGGGGGGCCTGGAACCAAATTGGACAAAGTACTGTCCGAAAGGGTGCACATCAACCCAATGTGTGTGAGTGTGTATGCAGCCCTCTCCCTCTGAGGCAAAATCCCTCTCTCTGCACTCTGACATAACACTTTGACAAAGCAGGGCTGTTTTCACAGAAAATGTGTCCGTACTGCAGCTGCGCAGTGATGCGAAGTAAAGGGGGCAAAGTATCAGGGGTGGCCATATTTCAATTTAAAGCCTTTTCCTCCGCCTCCTGCGTCCGCCGCTAGGCAGGCAGATGTAGCCGAAATTATTAAGTAGGCTGTGTTGTCGGCAGGGAGTTGGCCTAAGTGGGTCGCCATCGCTCCCATTAGCTCCTGGCATAGTAATGAGATGCATTCACTCTCGTGCCCGCCTCAAATGGCGCTGTTTACGCGTGTGGACACGTGTGCCGCACCCACACTACACCTGTCCTTTTCATTTTGTTTTGCTTCTGTCTCCTTAGGGAACACAACATATTCCGTAGGAAAACACTGACTCCAACAAATATGCGCGTGACGGATATAAGTGCAAGGGTTAATAGTTTGTCACTTATTTGGGTGCATTAGTGTCATAATTTGACAAGCTTGAAACTTCTTTAGCTGGAATGTGCTTGAACGAGACGGAAAGACCAATATCCAATACTGGCTGTCACAACATTGTAAGGAGCGATAAGGAGGAAATATTAAGGTCAGGATTTGAGTCGATGACACTGTGGTTGGGAAAAGGTGGCACTGCTATCTGATAAGTACCTGTAGTACAGTAGAGAGGGCGTCAAGGGGGTTAAAGAAAGAAGTCACGGACCACTAGGAGGATTCATGTTTTAGCGCCTCGCAATGAATAATGCGCAGATTGAAGCATTCTGGGGGATCATTATAATTTTATTTAATTGCACACCCAATTACCATCACTTTGTTTGGCTTTGACAATCTGTGCATGAACTGGAACACAATACTGTAGGAAAGCAAGGGATGTTGACGATAAATACCGTGACACAATGTGACACACCATTTTTATTGCATAACATTCCAGCTACCTGCAACCTGAAAAGAGCTCAGTTTTTTGTGTCAGATAGTAACATTTAAACCTATAACACTTATCGGATTCTGTTCCGCGCACAGCATCCAATGCGGCAAAAGTTATAAGAACTGGAAATGGAGAGCGGGGCTGGCAATGTTGGCGGAACGAAAGAAACGACTACAGCACTTATTGATTTAGGGTTTGTTTTTGTTTGCCCTGGCTGATCGCATGATGATTGCTCAAAGTGTGATTGTGTGTATAGGTTTTTTGCCCCGACGGGTCTGATAGCAATCGTATACCGTCGCTAAGCGATGCTCCGGTTATGTTTTTTTGCGTTCGGTTTATGCCCCCCCCAACACTGCGACACCACAATATTTGGCTGGAACTGATGACTTCCATGATGAAGAAATTGATCTTCCACACTGCCGATTCATATCAATTATGTACGAGTTGTCGGTTCCATCCTCCAGGGGTCTCCAATGTCCCTAGACACATAGCAGATTGTCGTTCGTCACGCTTTGCGGGTCATGTGGCGTCAGGGGTGCGATACTGCACATTACGCGCACTAGTGCGTACAGTACAGTACACAGCACGCGATGCTTGAATGACGACCTTCAGCTGATGGCCTAATTAGAAGCAGGGATTGGATTAGCAGAAGGAAGGACCAAGAAGGCCCTGAAGCACAAGATGAAACGGAGAATTGATTCGATCTCAGGGTTTCCTCTCTTGACTGACATACCGGCTAAGTGTAGTCGCAGGTTGCACATCTGCTACTGCCTGGCATACCCGACAGTTCCGCATCCATAATTCAGGCCACTGTATTTGATGACATCCAGTTTTGAAAGTGGGCTAATCAGCGCTCTAATAAAAGCGGCGAAATTTTTAGCATCGCGATTAAACATTGCAGCACGGCAAACATAGCTTCAATTGCATGCTGGGTCCGGGTTTTTTTCCCCTCACCGTACTTCAAACCTCCATGGTAATTAGTGGAAAATGATTCCCATGTGCCTTCTGTGTGCAGGTATGTTACCGTGTCCGAAACATGCATGTGGATTTTGTCAGTGAGCTGTGTTTGAAAGTAGAAACTTTGCGATACATCGTATGTTTGAAATTTGAGTTTTATACTCCTTTTAAATTGCAGGACCAATGTTAAGCCCCCCATAACTGCTCGGAAGCCTCAATTTCACTTACACTTGATTGCTTTTCGAGGTCCGATAGTATGTGTGTGTGTGTGTAGCAAAGAAGCTAGGAGCAGGAGTTAGGAAAGTGCGCGGGCTGCCACCACAAATTTGGGCTTTATGGTCCCGGTGGAGCCTAAAAAATGCAGGTTTTTGGCCGAAAGAAAGGTATAAAGTGCGGCGGTCTGAGGTCTTCATTTCCGGTCGGAGAGTGTGCGGGTCCGCCGTTTCGTGCGTTAGTCGACCGCCATTTCGACTGATGGACAAGGAGACGGGCTTTTTGCTTCGTTGCTCCGACACACGACCAAACAATGAAAGCACTGCATAATGCATTTTCTGACCAACTTGCGGTCAGTGTTCATATCAGGGATTTACAAGGACCAAAATCCGGTTTTTCCTGCACTTGACATGCTGTACCACATGTAAAGCAAACTTTCGGTATAGTGCGTAAACAATGCGTATAGAGTATCGATAAAAGTAGGGTGGAGTCACAGTTTGAGTTAGAGACTATGAGCTAGGTTGCCAATTGGACTGCACGCCAATAGCGGGTAGATTGGATGCTGTTAATGAGAAAGGATGGTCCGGGGACTGAATAATGGTCGGCAGCAGGTGAAAGAAGAGGTGGGCAATTAGGCGCGGCAGTATAGGTGCGGTGCGGATTGCAGCAGCTACGTGTGAATGTGGTTGTAATTAATCCGTAATGTGACGCCCAGCATCACGCACGCATGCACTGCGGAAGGAGACTTGCCTTGGCCTGCAAACCCAGGTAAAGGTTGGCTCACCTGTCCTGGCAGCCACGTATAGGCACGCGTACGTGTTGCGATGCCATTTCTCCCACTCTGACAGAACTCATAATGCTCGGTCATGTAATGTATACTGTACAGGTAGAGCTTCCTTGCTAGATATTCATTATTGTACTGCCTCCTGGCGACTGACAACGAGGTTCACGCAGTTACTTCCTATAGCTCTGTGGTTGTTTTTGATTTTTTATAGAATTTTTGTGTGGCGAGATTATAGAGTTGGGCAGTATGAAGCTTGCAGAGCTGGGCGAGTAGAGCGGTAAATAGATCAAGGACTGAAGCCTGCTGCGTAATTGGAATGTGGAAATGGTCAAAAAAGGGCGGTTTCTGCGTTTGGTGAAGATTTAGCATATGGACTTTTCGATTTCCTAGGTTCAGATATGTTTATTTTCAGATGTTGTTTGTGGCATCAAAGTACTCCAAATTATCAACTGAAGTGGATGATGTTGTCTTTTTGGACAGTTGCAGCATTTGGCATTCCACATCGAGTAATGCTTTTGAACAAGACAGGATGGTCATGATGCAGTACAAGTATGGCGCATATCTTGTAATACTGTATATGCCTGTAGTCTGGGTTCAGACAGTTCAGTAATTTGATGAGTTGTTGCAATCACGTTAAATAAGTAACTTGAACCGTCAACCAAGGCTTTGTGGGGTGGGGCCTATATGAAGAACAATAGTCCTCCCACGCAGCCTTCCCTCCGGTTCTGTACTGTACTATAGCCTACTCCAATCTGCCTTCACACAACCCACTGACTAGCTTCTGCTGCTATACGAGGTAACTGCTATCGTACACGGAATGATTGCTGCCAGGTAGCAAAAAAAAATGAGGAGAAATGGCTAGCAGATCAGGAACCATAAACGTATAAAGTACCAAAAGTGGCTCCGGACAGTCACTTTTCTATGTTAATTTACATTCCAGTTTCAATATTATGACCTCGTTTCTCCAACTAACAGACAACCAGTCGTAACTCTCTGTATACTGAATAGAATAAAAGTCACCTATAAGTTAACACCAACAGTAGGACCGGATAGAGTGATGGATTGCTTGTTTTAGTCGTGCACGCTCTCCACTGCCACGTACTGGAGACTACAGTACATAACATACCTCGATATACCTGAAAGAATGTACAATGAGGCCATGAGGGTAAAGTGATTATTTTGTGACAAGATTTATGCGGGGTATTTTTTTACTAGAGGGACATCCAGCGGACAGTGAAATGCAGACAGTCCCCGATTTACGTAGTTCTGACATACGTAGGTTCTGACCTAGGCTACGTTTAAAAGTTCCAACATGTGCACAAAATATCCTCAATCTGCAGGGAAAACTGGTAACGTAAAAACTCACAAATTGCCAGAAAACGCGTTAAATTTCGCTTCGTGGGCAACTCGGATCTACCCGCCAAGACAAATTCCCTCCCTCAGTTTACATGTGACATACATTATTTTGTGACCGGATTCTGAATACTGTGTTTAAAAACATTTGGCATTCCGAGATACGTAAAATTCGACGTAAATAATTTGAGGAACGATGCACTTACGTAAATCGGGGCTTGCTGCAGTTGGCGGAACAAAAAGTCAAAAATGTAGGTGTCAGAAATGTCGTGGGACTATCCATACCAGTAGGTAGACGGCCATATAGGCACTTTCCTGCAGGCTGCAGAACAGCCCGTTAATGCGCAGTTGTTGCCTATGGAGTAGGGTATGAGGTGTGATAATGTTTATTGTTCATGAGGTGACCACGCAAAAAAAAATTACTCTCCTATCTCCCGCTCACTCCCTCTTCCCTCGGGAATAATCAGAGCAACCACGGATCATAATATTAAACCAGCAGAGTTTATTCCCACATGAGGCAAATCAAAATTTAGAAACGTTACAGTTCTCTTTGCAATGTTATTAACCGTAATTTAAAGCCGTACACAGGTTAGTATTATGCATGCAGTATTTTCCCACCATAGTATGATAATTCATACAACGACATAATTATGATATGATAGTCATACGCTACAAGCCAAGCATAGTAGGTGTAAATATTTAAGGCTAGATTTTTTTTTCGCTAGCAGCACTCGATCAGCCGAAATGAGCTCCAGTCCTTTTCCACCCACCATTAATTACAGTTATTTCTCTTGG
This sequence comes from Catajapyx aquilonaris, assembly GCA_000934665.2. Taxonomy (NCBI): domain Eukaryota; kingdom Metazoa; phylum Arthropoda; class Diplura; order Dicellurata; family Japygidae; genus Catajapyx; species Catajapyx aquilonaris. The sequence goes on along the minus strand of KZ538439.1, from coordinate 56,780 downwards.
GAATGTTTACACACTCCAAAATAATGGAGGAGTAATACATGAAGAGCGTTATCCATATTCAATTCTCTAGTGATCTTGGTTTATTATAGCTCAATCACGGTTTGGGTAAAACTTTCTGTGCCTTTTTGTGCTGACACACTTTTGTTCGTACCTCGTGTTCGCACACACAAGCTTATATGCTATGGAGATCAAAAATTGACCAAGTTATGCAAAAGTCAAATAGTACGACATGATCATATCATAAGCTATACATGCAGTGTAAGCAAAGAGTATTTACTCCCTCCTGGTTGTTCAACTTTACCGGAAATTGCAGAGCAAACATAAATTCATCACATAAGGTATAAAGAGAAAATGCTCAAGGTCATGCAGCATTTAAGCTAAAAAGTAGCGCAAATTGATAGGAATAAATCCAGAATAAATAATTTGTCTGAGAACAAAACAAGTAAAAAATAGGTGCAACTGTGATATTACCTATACCGTACCTTTGTAATTTGCTTGTAATTATTAGCTTTCCTCGATCTATTTCTTTATTAGTTTTTGCAAATACTCATACTCTATACTGTCCTAGTTGACTAATTTATAGTATATGTATGCGTAGTCTTTCCCAAAGGTCTTTCATTTCTGTAAGTTTCTTGTTCCCAGGTTGTTGTGTTGAATCCTGGATTTTGTGGGCCAACAGTATAGCAGAGAAGACATTTCAGGAAAACTTGTCAGTCGCGAAGGAGGTTTATGAATTATTGACATTGTACACTTTGTGATATCTTGTTTGCTTGCTTGTTTGCTCAGTAAGAAGACTCCTGCAATACAAACTGTGCTCAGAGAGATAGATCTCCTTTCCAGGTTGCACAAGCTCATTTTGAAAAGTGAATTATAACAAAAAAAAATTGCGTCGTACGGGGCTGAACAAGGTATTTAAATTCTACCAGATCTGTCCTTCACTTTTTAACATCATGTCACTGTTATCAGAAATCTGTGCAACACTCATTTAGAGCTGTGAAATACGCCTGATGCGCCTGATGGCAACAGTGTTTGAATTCAAACGATTGGCATGAATTGGTATTGATATTGGTATGAATTGGTATTGATATTGGTATGAATTGGCACTGAGGGCTCATTATGATGACCTGTGCGGGACAGGTTACTCTTTGGACACCCGTCTGAACACCACAGTGACAGATTCAAGAGCTATTTATCGAAAACCAAGTTATTGTGATGTACTCTACTGAATACCAATATTTGGCGAATATTTGAAAGCAAGAATAGAGCAAGTGCCATATACACTGACTCAGCCTCTATTATTTCATTAGCACCATTCTTGAAGTCAATGAACACCTGATACATTACTAAATTATTTTTTAATCAATTAAAGAGGCTCTATCCGGCTTCCCACATGTGACAAACGTACATACTGATAATCACATTTCACGGGTTGATTATACTGTCGAGAGGTTTTAGGTGATCAGCCTAGACAGGCCCTGTACTCATCAACCATTCTTTATTCCATCATTTACATTCACATTCACGTTATTCACATTCACGATCAAATGCTAATCAAATCCTGAATCGGAATTGTTATAATTTATCAGGTTGATTATACTGAGCGAAATAAAACTGTGACCCGTGTAAGGTATAGTCAGCAGATTTTTATATTTGCCATGACGTTGTGGTGTGAACTGTCACGAGCAAGTGACAAAATTGAGTGGTGAAAAACATAATTGTGGAGCTTCTATTTTGCACTGACACAGCACAGCAGTGTAAATCCTTGACAACGAATTCAAATGCGAAAGGATTTGCACAAAATTATTCCTGCATTGGTAACTTGGATGAAACGAAATTGTAGTATGGGGAAATACTGGCCTTTCGTTTAGCTCGTACTCTTCCTCTTTAGGGCCGGTTTCACCGAGCTTGGTATATGATAAAACCAGGTTTCTTTAGGAAAATCCCATACAAATAGATAGGGATTTTGAGAAAGAACCCTGGTTTTATCATATACTGAGCTCGGTGAAACCGGCCCCTAGTAATGTTTTTGTTTTACATGCAAGTATTACGTAAACATAGCAAATAGTACACTGTACCCCCATTTAACCAGGAATATTTCCAACGCTTTATGGGGCAAAATTGTTCATAATTAATATTTTTCCACGAGTCCCTCGAGTCCCCCTTTTAGCTTTCCCCAACCGCCTTTTTTTGCATAATAACGCAACTTGTTGTTTGTTCAAACCTCTGATGCGAGCATAGCTAAAAAATAAACGCATCAAGCCATGAACGTTACTCCTAAACGCACGGCAATTTATCACGATAGCGAATTTTAGTTCTAAGATAAAAATACCATGTAGCAGGATACAAAAAAGGAGCTCCCTCCTCCCTCCTGCATATCTGCAGTAAAACGTGGCACTAATCCGAGTGTCGGTTGGCTTTGTGTCCCGATTAGACTATAAGGCTCAGCTGCGGCAATATCCATCCCTGGGAAATGTCGCTCGTAAACTGCTGACCCAATAAGCATATAAAAGCGGCCTATTAGATGAGCCTCTTCTTACCCCTGGAGCCAAAACCTTGTCTTCCAGCAAGAGAGGCCTCTTTGTACCTTTTTCTTATAAGTTCCTGGCGCCCTGATGGGATTAATCCGGCAACAAGGTGCCCCACCCCCTTCTCTCCTTACCCCTTTTACCTCCCTCGACCTCTGACAACCTCTGCTGTGTTTCGGGTGTGGCAACGGAACTCCCCAAGCTCCTTCCTTCATGCAGATGGTTGGCGCCAACTACTTCATTTATTAATTTAGGTAGTGAACCTTGCTACTTCGATTTTCACCACCGTCTCTTCTATATGGCTCGGAGGGGTTCGAACCTAGAGCCTTTTCAGTGTTTAAAAATTTAACATCTGGCAGAGAACGATATAATGTGGGAAATGCCATAATTTGAATGTATGTTTGCCGAACTGAGGCAGGGCCATTGTCATTTTATGTTTTTCAGCAGTCACTAAGGTAAGGTTTATTAACGTATATTGCAATCTCCTCTCTCATTTATAAATTATGGTAGCCACAGTGTACATTCATGGCAAATAATTAATTATGCGGAGTTATTGAGGGAAGGCTACAAAATGCGCACCTGAACTTCTAATTGCATCTATTATTCACCAGAAAACCCGTGGGTGTGACTTTATTTACTTCAGAGGAATGATTGAGAAATATTCTATTTATGAATTCATTTTTAATTTGTTATTTTTATGTATTTAATCTTTATTAGAGTACGTATAGTCTGGCGGAATTTTTCCTTTACATGAAGTAGCTTCATGTAAAGGACAGACAGCAATACTTGTGCTTCTCCATTAATTTCCACCACTGTAACATCAGGCATACAGTATGCAATAAGGTAATGGAGGTGATGATTTGCCTGAAACAACCCATAATTGAGAATCTGGTACATGATTGGTATTCTGATGTCACTCTCTAAAATGCCTCATGTAACGTAATTTAGTAACGTAATGTTTACCAGCAAAACGCGCATATTCCCCTCTAGAAACAAAGGCCTGCTCTCTTCTCTAGACTGCGTCACTTGTTTTCATCGGCCCATTATGGAGCTGTTAGCTGTTCCCCAGTAAAAATAGGTAGTAACACGTGGCTATAGGGTGTACATCATGGGCCCCTTGCTGGCCGGCTCTTGTGGAAGTGAATAAAAGTCTATGGGACACCATAAGTCAAGGGAAGGTTGGGTCGATTGCTATGGCAACGGGGGCCTTGGTGGTCTCGGTGCAGTTGTTGGATTGCAGCTTTACTTCTTTTTTTTTCAGGGTGGGGAGGAGGAAGGGCGCGCAAAGAAAATGTGTGTCTTAAGCCAAGCGTAGAGCACTTGCTTAACGATCTGAACAAACGCACGCACGTACATTCAGTCGTTTTGTAACTTAAAAAACGGTGGGTTGCACGCAAAGGGGCAGAGGCCAAGAAAAGTGCGTGTCGTTGTTGCTGTTCTCTGCATGTTTTATGCATGTGCGTAGCTTCGTGACTTCTTCCCTCTCCCTCCCATTCACCCCTCCTCCCACCCCCCTTTCCAACTCGGCTTTAATCAAAGGTCATTTGCGCCTTTTCATTACTGTTGTTCCTTCCGAGCCACTGCACCATTCCTATGCGACGCAATTTTGCATGCTCATCTTTTTTGGTCGTATAGCCAAAATTTTCAGGGGAAAAAAATGTTTCTGTGGCGGTTGTTCCTTCCTATACTAATAGAACTCATCTTCAGAACAGGAATGAACATTTCCAGTTGACTAGCGTGATACCGACGCCAGAAATGGCGCCGAGTAAAACGCGGGCATTCAGTGAAACAGGAAGAAATTTTTCAACACGATAATGGAGAGAAATTGGGATGTCAGAAAATTTTGAAGTGGAGTGGAATGGATGAAATGGCAATCAAGCGTGCGCGAGTTAAGTAAAGCTGAGGATATATGGAGAGAGAGAAAAAACCTAGAGTTTGAACGAGAGAGAAAGTTGGTTGGCTCTCTCTCTCGCTTTCTGTGGCGCAAGTTGCAAGCTGCTCCATGTGTTTAGTGTCGGCTGTTAACTTGATGGTGATTGATGAGGAGTGAGATAATCTGTAAGTAGCCGCCTCGGATCGTTACACGCCCTTTTCGCCACCATTCCGCCTTGACTCGCGCGCCCCAACTCAACTACACCATTCTCACTTGTTCCCACCAAAATCCACCACTCAACTAGGTGGAAAAACTACACAACCACATGAAATATGGCGGGCCCCATGCACAAAATGGCTACCCAGGTTAGCAGCGCCCTCATCCAGCCAAGCCGAGTGATTAATTCCAGCTTGGAGCAAAAAGCATGAAGCAACATCTTGGGCCCCATTCATCAGGATGGATGGTAGGGGGCGCGAAAGGGAAATTAATCGCGGGGCAGAAGTCTCTCTGTGCCCTCTAAAAAGGCACGTGTCACTTGGATGCCGAGATACATCATCATCCCAGCTTCCTCCTTCCAGTTAATGACCTTTTCAGCCACTCCACGTCGCTGCTGGCGTTGCTGCTGATTGAAAGGGGATTGATTTGGGTCCGCCTTCGTTTGTCAAATCAACACGCGGAAATAAATCTTAGGAGTGCTCGCCAATTAGTCGAGGAAATTGCTGCCAATCCGGATTATTACGCACTAATTTTTAGGGGATTCTGACACGGTTGGCGTTTCTGGAAATGTTGCTAATTAATTAGAGTTTTTTTGGGCAAAATAATAAGACAGATGCTGCTTTTCTTGCAAGTTTTGAAAGTTTTTATTGCCCTTCTACAGGGGGTGTCAAACTTCTAAGGGTTTCTGGGCACTAGAGGAGCAGTTTGCTTGTAATGATTAGCCTCGTTATTGAGATAATGAGTTTCAAAAACACATGGTAATTCTAGCATGTGTGCCTCATATTGCATGCCCTTTAAATTTAAACTGAAAATATTACAATGCAATAGCAACTAAAACTCTGAGCTCATTAAATGTAGTAATATCCAGTGCAATAGGAAATTGTATGACACTCATATAAAATTATCACCGGGTGCCAACAACTCTAAAAGTTGATCAAAATCATTACAACACACCCTGCATTATAATGGTTCTACTCCACGTCAGCAATGATGAATTTTGCATATGGCTAGCATGTCTTTCTGGCATTTTTGCCTCCTGCAAATTACAGGATTCATTAATATGGCGCATACCTACTCATCGTTATATAAGAGGTGAAAAAGAAAGTGGCTTGGCGTGTCACTGGTTATGCAATTTTCCTACTTTATTGGCTCGAAATTTTGGGAAAGTGGAACGATGTGGTGTAGCCTCTCCCAAAAAAATAAGGGAAGGAAAAAAAGCGGGACGCTGAATGTGACCCTTGGGGAAATTAGGCGCAAGGGGGGAAGGGCCTTTAAATGGTGTAGTCCACGGAAGCCAAAAAAAATCGTCATTTTAAGTCTGCATAATATTAGAAAACATTTTAGTGACCAAAAACGCAGGTACTTTCATCCAGATTCAAGCATTATTTTGCAAAGTGCACAAGAACACATTAGTCCTTAATTTAGAATCTAGAATCAATAATTTGGCCACTGTTTATAGCCCTGATTGCTCATAATGAGGCTACGATGGCACCCAGGAAATATTTAATATGCAACTGTCTAGGTCGTTCCCAGACTAGCATTTTCAGCTAGATAACGAGTCTTTTGTGCGGTTTTGTTTCCACCCTCCTGTATTCTGAATGAGTGAATCAGGGCAGAAGACTGTCGAATAACTTGAGCCATTTTTGCATAGTAGTTTTCAACGAAGAGAGAACCGTTTGTCCATGTTGATCCAAGAAAACTGGCATAAATGACACATTTCCCATTCCCTCGATTCTTTTGATTGCCTGAAAAAAAAAGTTTCTTTTTCCCCTTTTCGAGAGCAAAATGTGGAAGGTCTACTTCCGCTCGCAACTGGAGTACATAATCAGAAATGTCTTAATATCCCAAGCGAGAAAAAGTTTACCAACTAGCGAAGGAAAGTTGAAGCAAGGGAGAGAGGAAGGGGGAAGAAATGGAAAGAAATGGGATAGGGGCCAGGAATCCTTCGCAAAGCTGGATATATAAAAAAAAACTCTCCATTTACACCTTAATTTTTAACAAGCGGGCTTCATCTGCCTGCTCTTTTAACTTCCACAAAATAAGAAGGCAAATATGCATAACAGGCTCTAGTTCCAAACTTTCTTGATGGTGATAAATAGATATGAGCCACATTTTTATTCCATTTTTTGGGGGGTTGGATGTTGTTGTCTTCCTACCCAAGTTCCTACCTGAAGGATATAAATGATGACAAGGTCGGGGTTCTGAATGAGGAGAAGGCTGTGTTGCAGATAGGTAGTGAAAAAAGGCTAAATGGATATGGCATAAAATGGACCATACAACCTCATGCTTTGCATTTACATAATGGCGAACCGCTATACAGCCTCAGGACACTCCAATTTTATTCCCCCCCCCCCTTTTTTTTAAAAAAAAATAGATCGGCACCCACCACCCACCAAAACGTAATCAGGACCCATTCCGACTCTGTCCCTAATCTGGAATTCATAGCTTGTTAGGTAAAACGGGATGAAGATAGTTTCCTTTGTCTGGCAAGCTCCGGAAAAATTTTCCCTCATGGTCTTATTTCTAGGCAAAAAGGAAAATGGGGAGAGTAGAGTAGGGCAAGATGGGGTGTGTGGTTCGGGGTTAGGGAATTGATGGGCAAACCGCCGCCAATCTTGTAATCCCCTAATAGACTTTGATCGACTGCTACAAGACCCGCTTTTTCTGCCTTGGGATCTGCACCAAATGAAAACATTGCATAGCTTCCTTTTCAGGACCTACCTTCTTAACCAGAGCCAATTAGGTTTTTGATGATAAACTGTGTCCAATTTTTTTGCCTCTGTTAATTCAAGCATGGGAACGGACAAGTTGCGGTCTGTATAACATATTTGCAGCTTCAAAGGCATTCACAGATTGCGGTTGTAAGCGGTGGCCTTCATCAAACGGAAATCTCTTGGGAGGAACTCAGAACTGTACAGGCGCGTTGCATGAGTTGATTTTAGGCGCGTCATAAAATCAACTTTTTTTGAGGAACATGCTCTGTTGAATACCTGTGGGATCCAATTCAGGGCTGTTTCGAACCGGCTTAACACCGGTGAACAAACGAAGTTGTACCTGATAAAAAAAACGCACTGTACATAGTACTGGTCAGTCAGTTAAATTCGCGATGGCACGTTTTAAATTAGACATCGGGCTTTGATAACCCCCAGGCACCACGTTACTTCGGAAATAATAAATCAGGTGCAGTTTCACTCCTTCAGCCAGATAGTAGCATTGCAAGTGAGCTAGAGCAATTAGATAATCTTTATAGGCTTGTTAATGGGACTTAATTGCCTCATAGCCTTTCCCGCCTCATAATTTTTGCGAATTATTTCGCGGAGCTCTGAGCCAGCACTATAAATAGCAAATAGCAGTGACGTTTTGCGATATTACTCAAACGATTATTATCATGCCGCTAGTGCTGATAAAAGTGACTCCCATATTTGAGTGACATCTTGAGCTGATGATAAGTCGCCTGTACCTGGTGAAAACGGCTCAGAGTAAATGAGAACCCATCGAATTTGAGTATCTCCGATCGCAACATGCAACGAATAGGTTTCGCATTTGATCAGAAGTAGCTTCTGAGGATGGTAGATGTGAGGACTGGGAAGGTTGGGGGTTCTGGCTGACAAAAACCTTACAAAAGTGCCAGTCGTGCGCTTTTGAATGCTTTTTCCCGAGAGCCCGTGAAAAGCGACGGCTTGCAGTTCCCAGCCCATGATACTCTACTTTTATACATATACACAAGTTGCGCCCTTTTTGTGCTTGTTTCCAGAAGAGGCCCTTTTGTGTCGCTCTTATCTGCGAGAGGACTTTTCCCTGCAGGCACCGTTTTTATGCCCGCATTTGCATCGCCTGCAGGGCCTGCAATAATAGGCTCAAAAAAACTGGAGGGAGAAAGGAGGACAAGCATATTTGCCAAATTTGCCTTTTGTTCCTGAGCATTTTTTGGGGGGGAAATTTGCCCTAGGGGACATCGATTTTGGAGCATACAGATGTTCTAGTTATGCCTTGTGGCCGTTTGAATCTTGCTGACTATGGTGTCCCTGCTTTATTTATACCAATTCCGCTGGACTAGCTATGTCGCAGCAGTTTGGGGTCTGGACCTGTAACGAGGCGTATGATTGGCTGTTGCGGCCTTTCAAATCCGTAATATATAGAGCTTGTGATGTACTAGATTTAGCAGAAACTTAGTTCTGGGTTCAAGATACTGCGCCAGTATAGGTATGGAGAATCTTCATAATTTCTTGAGCATGCCTACAGTGCAAAATGTCTAAAATGAAATCTGTAGGTATGCTGTAAATATTTTATCTGAACTCGCGATGATGCACTCCCTCCGGTATTACAAAACTTTGAAATATTAGGAAACGCGCATTCGGCTTTTACTGAAACATTTTCTTGATATGTGTCTACTGCCTACACATAAACTCGATCTGAAAGTTTCATTCAATACTACTTGAGGCGGTACATTTATGTATCTTATTATTCACGGTCGCAAAATATTTCTGACCAAAAGATTGCACTCCTTATTTTGCACACAATGCGTTTTTAATTTATAGGCTATTATTACATCATTTTATGCCATTAATATTTATTATACAGTATAATAATATTTTCTATTACAATATGTCATTTATAATGACTTTTAGTGCTTTAGGGCCATACTCGGTTCCCATTTTGGGTTATTACTCCACTGACTAGAGCTGACACCTATCGAAGGTAATTATTTCAAATCTCGCCAACTAATGTATTGATAACAAACGCTGGGGGCACTTTCACAGCGTGGTCTCTAAGAGACGAACTTGGATTAGTCTATTCGGTGACGAAACTGGTCTCATTAGCGGAAACGTGTCCTCAGTGAGACTTAGCAGGCCCCAGCGCAATATATGAATCGGATAGTGGCCGTTAACAGACTCTGCTAATGGATGAAGTATCAGGAAGTTTGTGTAGCCATTTCGGGGCATTCACTGGCGGTGGAAAGCCAATGTTTCGGGATTAAGTCCCTCTGACCCCCCCTGTGAAAAGGTGGGTGTATTACCCTCCTGCTCACGTGCAATCTCGAATAACCTTCTAGTCTCCACTGGGATTCAGGTCCATTTTGCTCACCGTTCGTCCATGTCCATTACTTGCACCTATTAATAATGAAGAGAAAGCCTAAGTGGCTCTTGAAGGATGAACCATGTAGGGAATTAATTATTCAGAGAAATGAAGATATATATGGTTTGTGTCAAATGAAGAGAGAGAAACTTGATTTGAAGACAAAAAAGTTTATTCAGCATTCTCTCTCAATAATGTTTGCGAGGAGAAATTAGGTGCTCTTACTAAATTTACACATGTGTCTTTGTTTCGTGAGACTAGAGACATGGTGTGTGCATTTTGCATGATGGACGGAGAGACCTTTGTCCATTAGGTCTTATGGCTACTGCGCTACATGTCGTTAGGAAGTGCACTACTGCGGCAGGGACAGGGAGGAATAGGGCGCACTCCATGGACAAAGTTCGAGCGAGCTTCCCAGCCTGCCTGGTGACATCGCCGCCAACTAGAACGAGTTGTCCGTAGGATTACTTCCGAAACTTTCGCCCTAATTTTAACTGCCACATACGTCACCAATAAATTATCCTTTGCGTGGCCGAATCCCTCTTAAATCTTTTCTGAATGACACTGCACCCTGCCTGTAGAATATGCCAGCAGGTTTAAAAATATTTTCGTACTACTAGACGTACCCAAGTGCTTCCCGAAATGGTGCCCACTGTAAGCGGGTAATAGGCGCAGCAGCTATGAGCGGGAATTATTTCCAAGCCCAGTAAATATGGCGGAAGTTATGAAAAGCTTAACAGCAGCACTTGAGCCCCTCATCCCATAGGGACGTGTCCTCTGTTTAGCCCTCTCTTCCCTTTTCATCCTGCCTCCCCAGCACTCGACTACTTTCAGCTCTCCTGTACCTACCGGTGACCATGGAAACCCCACATTATTTTTGGGCCTCTCGACGATTTGTCCTGTTCCCTTCCCCACATGTGTATTCACGTGCACAATGCGTATTTACAGAGGGGATGTTTTGCCGAGAGTTCTCGCCGAGTATTCGACAATGTATGCCATGCATGAATGGACCTGCAAGTGAAACACACACTGTCTACAGTAATAACGCACAAAATATTAAATTTTCGACTCTCATTAGCGCTAACCGAGATGTCACATAGTAGTGCTGGCCCGCCGTACCTACACTCAGCTTTTAGTGGCTACTATAATCATAGTGCGAATTTGGCGCTTGTAGTGCATTTGGCAAACGCATCCCTTGGAAGGATTATGAGGGTTGGTGTTGGAAGGGGGCGTGGGAGGAATTAATCAGCAAGGGTCCACTCACTCGCTTTGCCAAAAAGGCAGCAAAGTGATGGTGGCCTAATTGAGTTGAGGCTTCATTTGGTAACACCAGCTGATTAATATCCAATAGCCAGCTGCCAACGTAGCTACAAGCTCATATTTTGTATCAACGCTGTTTTGCCCCCTCCCACTTCGCTCCGCTTTTTTTTACGTCCAGTAACAAGATTGGTTCTGAAAAATGGAAGCAGGTCGCCTGCGTGGGGTTAATTGGAGAGCCTGTACCTGGGGGGCACAGCTCTGTTTTTAACCATTTAGCCCACTGCCTTTTTGGAACTCGGATGTTTTTGCTGGTCAATTCGTACCATTCCCATGAAAGCCAAATTCCGTAAGTGGCAAATATTCGTTTGAATTTGTCACGCGTCGCAAAAAAATACCTTCCTATCCAGCTAAAGGCTAAGCTTGATGAATAAAAATGGGCCAGGTGAAGTTGCGTGCACGTGGGGGCAACTAGTAGTAGTGCAGTGAAAGAGAGGTGGGGGTAGGGCGGGGTCAGCAGGTAACACGGCCTTAAAATAACCTTAATTGCTCTGCACAAAGGCCGGACTTGAAGAGGGAGTGCTGGGCTTTCCAGCTGATCAAAGGAAAGCCAGACCGACCCGCCTGGGTATCTCGTGTTTAGAATAGGCCTTCCCCCCCCAGCTCCTTATGGGAACCACCACTCGGGCTGCAACAATGTCCACGGGGCCAGTCCTGCTGCATGCTGGCAAGGGATTTCCCTTGGCACCGTGCTGGGAAAAGGCCAATTGAGCGAAAATCAGGGCATGATGAGGCGCTCGGGTTATTAACAAGAGCGTGGTGTGCGGAACACGTGTGTTGTTGATGCGGGTTTAATTGCGCGGCTGCATGGCGAGGAATCGGCGCGCCTGCTGCTCCGATTATTTATTCACGCCATCGCCTGATATACTCGCTAAAAAAGGAACAGTGGGGTGGGTGCAGGGTAGGGGGAGAGACAAAAAGAATTCGATAGTTGCTAGGATATTGTTCCGGTGAGGCAGGATGACGTCGGATTGAGTTACGTAACGGTCAGCGAGAAAGTGGCGGTTATATAACGGTCGGCAAGAAAATGGCGGGAACTACGCTGCCATTTACGCGTCGCATTTACTGTTGAGCAGGAGAAGGGCGGAAACTTGGGGTAATAAATGCGTGCTAGATTCGGGGAGTATAGGGTCCGAGCAAAGTCATGTCGCTTGTTGGTTGAGGGGTGCAAACGAGCGTGTGGAAAGTACGCGAGGCAGGTGAATGCGTTCAGGAGTTTAAGGAGTTACAAATCCCCTTTATGGGCCCTTTTGGCAAAATTTGAGCCCCCTGCAGTAGCCGTTGCTGCAGCCACCGAAGCAGCAGGAGCAGGAGCAGAAGCGAGCTCGGTGTCGGTTTGGGAATAAGCGAGCCGACTCTCTCCCACCAGTCTCATAGAAACTACTTGCCAGGAAATGAATTAAATATTAAATTTGGCGTCGAAAGTGGAGCTTGCTCCGATGATTTTCGGGAGGAAGAAAAGACGTAGGGTGGAATAGGGAGGAAGGGTGGGTGGAGGGGAGCTGGATGTGGAAATTGGGAAATGTAAAGAGGGGAGCTGCTCACAATGGGCTCGCTAGACCTGCTGCCAAAGCAGTTTGCTTGCGACTCAATAGGAAAAGGGGCCTCTTATGGCGTCCCAGTTACGATCCTGTAACCGGTCTTATGTTCCTTGCTATTGCGTTTTGTGTCGCCCCTAACAATCTATTTCCCTGCCCGGAATAATCGATGCATTATTTCATAAAATGCGTGCCTTAACGCTTTCTGAGGTCGGTAGGGTATGCCTGTACCAACTGGCTCCAATTTTTATACACCGTTTGGACAAGTACAGTATTCTTACTGGGCAGGAAGAGGTGGAAAAAATGGTTAAGTAGCGGCGGAAAGGAATGGCTATCGATCCACGTCGCTATTTCTAAAGCCTTTGGCTCCTAGCACTACTATAGCAGTGCTCTTGTGCTCAACTAAGGTCGAGCTATTTATGTTTTGCGTGCAAATAGGTAGAGCAGGTGTGCAAACTCAGAGCGACTTATACACGAGGGAAGGAGGCCATGCAGCAGCAGCGGAAACAGCCAAGAATATTCATTAGTATTAAGAGAAGCAGGGATTGAAAGCAACCAGAGAGGACTGCCTCTCTTCAAATTACATACCTAAATAATTGGCCGCCAACCGATAGTTTAGCATCACAAAGGGCCCAACAAAACGGGATCAGTTGAACCCTCAGCCCCTGAAGAGACATTAAGCGGGCGGCAAATCAATATTGTTATTTGGAATGCTGAAATGCATCATTCTTCACGTTGCTCCCCCAATGATATATTTGCCATTCGTTTTTCGTCATTACTCAAATCAAATGCGAATTAGCGCAAATTGAGTGAAAGGCTGGCAAAAACTGTCAGTCAAGGCTGGAAGTGCGCCATATGGTTAATGGTTACTAAAACGCTACCCTCCCCATGTGGTTTCACACGCACATGGACCTGGTGCAAGTTTTCCAGAACAATTAACATACAATTTTTTTTACCTGGGGGCAAATTATATGGTGCTCTCTGCTCGGAAAAGACATGATCCAGGTCACCCCGGTGAATGCAGCCATACTGTGCTCTGAATGGACTGTAATTCTCTGCTCGGAATGGACCTTTGCGCGCATTCACATTAAATACATTTCTTTATGAGCACGAACGTGTTCGTCATTCATTAGCATTGTCAAACGCGACACATTCGCGCTTAATAATGAATGCGCTCGTATCATTATGCCGAAATGTGAGTTGCTACTGCTGCTTGCTCCAGCAGTGAAGGGCTTCAAACAAATTAGTGTGCTTAAAAGCCGGTGATTCCATGAGTAACCTTGCCGTGTGCGCTAGCTATACCTGCTAGAAATCCCTTCAAGTGTGACGGTATTGTATGCACAGGAAGCAAATCAGAACGGAAGAGATTAAGAGGAGGTTGCATGATCCGTTTCCTAGGCAACACACTTGTTATACTGGCTGCTGCAGTATCCAGGGACAAAAAAAGGGGGGCTCGTTGCCATTTACTCGGCCGCAATTGAAAATCCTTCAAGTGCACGGATGTACGCAGAATATACAGTACCGGGGGAGGGGAATATAGTACAATCCGCGCTGCCCACATAACGCGTGTGCACCTTGTACCTATCCGTCCAACCATGTATGAATATGCCATATGGGTGTGTGTTTGGGAGGTGGCATGTGATAGGGGGTGACCCAGGGGATGGTGACCCAGGAGTGGAAGCGAACCAACATGCTTCCTCCATTATGGAGGCCTCTTCCGGGGGGGATCCCATAGGATTGCCTATACCTCTCCCCGCTCGTCCTCTCTTTCCCTCCTCCCCTCGTCGCTTCCAAATCCAAACATGCAAATCTAATTGCTGCTCCAAAAGGTTTCGTTTTCACTCCGCCTCAGCTTTTTGCAAAAATGTACTCTCCCCCCCCCTCCTACCC
>KZ538439.1:0-40101 GCA_000934665.2 Catajapyx aquilonaris | reverse complement strand
AAAAAAAGTGTCGCAGTGAGTCCGACATTTGTCAGGGGGGCTAAAAATAAATGCCTGCCTTCGTAGTGTTGACAGAAAAGGCGTTACTTTCACGAGCGGATCGTGTAAAGCGTCTCATCCGACTTCTGCTCTACTCTACTACTCCTGCCTCCCCTTCCATAGACAGAAAAAAATTCGAGGGAGGGGTTGAAATAGGGTATACTAGAGTGAGGGAATGGGATCCACTACGAGAAAGTTTCTGCATGCGATAGAAAATGTGAGGCATGGATTGCACAGCATGCCGGATGCCTTTGTTTCACAGTGCCCTTTTCAGATTGCATGACTACAGCACGCATGCTTGCTTCAAAAAAAAAATTGTCAACTTGATCGAGTGGCACACAAGTCGGACGTGAAAAAATCCAACATTCAGTATTGGATGGCATGCCAATGTGAATGAAACTCGTAAAACCGAATCTTCATCCTGGAAGTCAGCTAACCTATGTGCCAAAGGAGGCACATAGGTTAGCTGACTTTCAGGATGAAGATTCGTCAGATGGGCTACCTGCAAGGGGCAATGTCATTCGCACGTGACTTTAACATGACCAAACAATTAGCTCACAAGTGAGGAAACATGAAACTATTGCAGGCGACACGAAAGTGGCAGGTTAGCTGTGCCGGAACAAAAAACAGAGTGTTTGCGGGGGAACTAGGGCGACAACTATGGCGGCATCTGCCAGATCTGCGGCCGACAGCCAGGTGGGGGAGGGGAGCTTGGAGGTGAAGCAACCATGGAATGAGAAGCTGGATAGCTTGTTTTGGGAATGGGGCCAACACCAAAAAAAAAATATTTCAGAGTTGGATACAAGCGCATGGATGCGTGCGTGCATACCATC
Organism: Catajapyx aquilonaris; assembly: GCA_000934665.2. Lineage (NCBI taxonomy): Eukaryota > Metazoa > Arthropoda > Diplura > Dicellurata > Japygidae > Catajapyx > Catajapyx aquilonaris. Next base: position 39,229 of record KZ538439.1, on the reverse strand, counting down.
GGATAGGTCCAGCTTACAGAATACTGGAGAGAGGTCCCGAAAGACGTGCGTTTTGGCCAATCGTGTCCGGGAAATCGCCCGGATTTGTGCTCCCGCAATGGCTCCGAGGGGACGTTCTTCAGGTTGCTGGGAAGGGATTTGCTGAAACAAAAGAGAAAAAACCCGGGAGAAGATAGTTGTGGGGTGGTTGGGTGGTTGCCTTGTTATCGCTCGTGTTTCTCTAGGCAGAGGGGGGGATCGAAGCAGAAGAAAGGTTTATTGGATGAACCCAGAGACGCTACGCCAAAAGGCCTCTCCGGAAAAGAGAACGGAGGAAAAAGTGCTAGTATGTCGGGCCAGAATAAATTGGAGCTGGTTGGCTGTGGGCGAAGAGACGGGCACTTACCATGCGGACACACCGCCAGAGGACACCCAGGCGGAGAGAGAGCCCGGTGCGCACAACCCCCAGTGGGATTGATCAGCGCAAATAAATGAAGTTAAGTCTGGAGGTGAGAAAGGGAAGGGCGACTTGCTCATGTGTCAGCGACGCCAGCCATGCATGCAGGCATGAAGCCGCAGGAGCTTAGTGGCCGGGACTTTGGTGCAGCATGAGACCTAGTCGCAGGAAACGGAGGAGGGAGGGTATGCTCATTGGGTTGGAAGGCGGTGGTTGTCGACGAGGGAGGAGGACCAGGGCAGAAGAGTGCGGTTGGCACTATGTTACAGTACCAGCCGGAAGCGCAGTCATTTGCCGCCCCAGCGACCTTCCAGACACCGGGCTCAATTATGGGCCTACTGCTTAGATACCGCCTCGCTACCCAACCGCATAACAGACTCCGCAGACACCCACTCAACTTCTCGTCTTATCCACACCGGAGGAAAAAGAGACAAACCCGTGTCTGTAGATGCTCAACTCAATCTTCTCTTTGATACTCAACGGTCCCCTTCTCCCTTGCTTGGAATCTTTGTTCAGAGCCAAAGATATCCTCGGTCTCGTTAGTCCGAACGAGAGTTGCCGGAAATGGTGCGGGCCAATTTTCAAGTCAGAGAGGCTACGAAGATAAACTTTGTTTCTTCTGTGTAATTTTCTGCTTTGCAGGACTTTGACGAGGTCGAGTATCTGTAAGAGAGACGAAAAAATATCAAAAGAAGCAGTGAGAAGGACGATTAGGAAATTGGAAAGTACGTTTTCTTAGAAAAGGTTCGGATTGGTAAATAGAGTTGGAGAGGAAAGCGCAATTTAATTAAATTTTAGGTTGGCTTGTAATAATGTATGCAGGATTCGTTTATTGTTTAATGAGCAAGTCAGAAGTGCTCGAACCATGACATGTACTAATAATAGATTAATATTTTTGCATTATTTAAGCAATAATATACTGTCACAGCAATATCCCGGCAGTGTTTAAACATAGGTTTTTTTCATAAATCAACGTGCAGCACTGAAAAACTACAGTATAGGCATTTGAATATCAAATAACATTAACATACTATAATTAGTGTAGGTTGCATGCTTCAAAAGCTAAATTTATAGGGTGCATTTGACTATTCCAAAGTTTCAGAACTGCTGAGACTCACAATGGAGCTTCTTATGCTGAGGCTGCACAAATTATTTCCGGATGGAAGCTGGAGGGTTGGTAATTTTTAAAATACTGGATGCACCTCAGCGTAGACCTTGTACGGTGCACACTAGATCAATAGTCAAAGTGCTTGTTTCAACCTGCAGCATGCCACAAAGACGCTGATGACGTTGTTATTCATTAACATGTAATTGCTTTCATTAATTTCCTGCTATAGGATACCTCTTGCTCAGAAGTCCCCTGCAAACTGCCTGAGTCAAGTACAATAATGTTTCATATCGAATAAGATATGAGCTTTGGTTTTCTTTGTGCCTTTGCTTGGCATATTGTGCCACTGGTATTACTGAGCAATTTACGGTGTAGTGTTCGTAAATAGTGAAATGGACTAACTCAAAATTTATGAGACACAAATTAGGCCTTTAGCTGTCCCGTATACATAAGCATGTCGTGTCAAAGTGAAATGGTCAGTATAGCACCTTCTACATATTATATAGCCTAAGTTATGTCAAACTGGAAAGGATGCCAATATGTGTAGACAGAAACATTTGCACAATGAATTATCTTGGTTTGCTCTACATGTACTGTAGCAGCTTGATAGTTCTCGTATTCAAGGCATGTGCAGCGTATGCAGTGTAAATGAAAAAAAAGTGACTGGAACTTTCATGGAGCAATAACTGATACCGTATTATTTACGAGTGATGAACTTTGGGAACCCTACCCTTATACACCCGTGAAAGTGGGTGATGATTGATGGTCAATATTAGTATTGCTCGAGGGAAAAATTGCTTCTCAGCCAGCTCATGTTTCATTGATGGCCAAGATTCCACCCTTGGTGTTGTGCGACGGCTTGACACGTTGCATATGTCCCCAAATGTAGGGAGGGGAGGAGGGGGGTGTCATGACGTCAGCATCCGGGCAACCGTGGAGCAACGGCAGCCATTACTTGGCCCGGGACGAACTGCCTCATTTTCACTCGCGCTTCTCCTGAATTTTTAACCTGACCTATTTTGGCTCCTCCCGGGGTTTTTTCCGAGGCCCGTCCTAGTAGCACATGAGGTGTATACTTTAAGGCTGTGTGTCGAGGTGAGATGTATCCCAGAGAGTGGAAGGGCAATAGAGGAGTCACACCCGGTCCTTTTGAAGCGTGTGCCGCTGACAAAGGGCTTAAGAGCGTTGTGGCATCCGATCGAAGACCTGGACGTCTCTCATCCAAAAGGTCCTTTCGGTTTAGGAAGGCGGGTTGGCACACTCCGTTTCAAATTACGTTTAAAAGGTGGTACAACATCAGCACGTGTTTTATCGACCTTTTTCCACCCCTCTAGCTCGGGGTCCGCCTGGACAATCAAGTCTTTGTTCCTTCGACCACGCTGCCTGGTGGCACCACCATACCACCCACGATTCACACCCCGAGGGCTATTTACCCACCACCGTCGTCTCGCAATCTGGAGTATTGCACTAAACTTGCATTCAGTGGTCTGCGATTTCCAGCGAGTTGGTCGCGAGTCCTGTTGAAAACCTCCCGCAGTTTGCAATGCAGCAGCATCCCTCTAGCCCTTTCTGTATGACGTGTGCAAGTTGCAGTGCCACTGGGATGATGAAACCAATAATTCTCCGCGGGTAATCAAATGATGTGCGCCTGGAAATGACACTGAGTCGGCTGCGGCTGTGCAAATTTTGGCAACTCCGCTTTTAAGGTTCACCTCATTAAATTATCTCTCCTGGTCCGTGATAGTAGTTAAATTAATAGTTGGACGGGGGTCAGTATTCTGGACTAATTAATGGTTATAATTAGGCTGCGGTGCTGGGCTGGCAGAGGATATACCCACTCGACTTGCCCGGGTGCTTGACACCCCTATTCACGATGGCAACAATGCACTTCTGATGCCGCCATTTTTCGGCCCGTACAGTCGAGTGGAGGCGCTATTTGAACTTCATTTGTGAAATTAATTAGGTAAGCGGATGCAAAATAGGGCTTTCGTGTACCACAAAATGTTTACTGCAATGCTCTCAGCCAGCTCTAAATTTCCTCCAGAGGGTCAGTTCATTAAACGGAGCAAGCGATACCTTTTTTCACCCCGACTAATTAGTGTTAAACACCTCATCCACCACCTACGTACATCATGTGACACCTGCAAGGGGATCCAGGAATTGATCAGCACGCCCATTCCCCTGTACTACACCCCAGTCGAAACATGGGTTCTTCCCAAATCCTTCAGGCGATGGAACCAGCCAACGAAGCTTCGTCCCCCTCTCTTCGGCCTCAAGGGAAGGAATCAATCAATCTGTTGGGGTCCTCACTATCAGGCTCACACGTGAACTCACTTCTTAGATTGAATTGTGAGTACCACTCCTCGATTGGAAAGCGGGGGGAAGACGACGTGATCTCGTCAGGATGACGGCCTTCTTTCATTACAGTTATGCAGTAAAGAATGTGTGTATTCAACTTGAGAGTAGTTGTCTATATGAGATGAGCCTAACGTCAATCGTACGTCATTTTCTCATGGAGCTTGGCCTAAATCATTCTCCGTAAAAAACGGACGGGAGAGATTACTCTCTGTTAAAAATTAAGCACTTTATTCTTGCTTTCCTTTCTAACCGGGGGGCTAAAAAAAAAGAGAGAAAAAGAATCGAAAGAACGTTCGCCAGCTGAATGGGAAGTGGAAAAGAAGAGGGCTTGGCACGGTCCTAATTTTCTTCGGATCGTTCAATCCCTGCTTTAATCAGCGCTAATTAAGGATGCGATAAATCGATACTGAGAGTGATTGTAGGAAGAGACGGTTTGGGTCCTCTACTCTCTCGAACAGATAGCCGCGTTTGTTGCATTGTCAAAGACCATCAGGCTGTCAGGTATAGAGGGCATTTCTCTGGTGACCGGTGGACAAAGTTAGTTAACAAAGCGTACCTGGCAAGTTAGCACAACTTGGAAAGGCAATTGAGTAGTAATTGTTCGTAGAGCAATCAGTGTGTTGGAAGCTACTGCTGCTTGTGTTGACCGCTTGCAAGCGAATAAGGAAAAGGGGGGCTGGGAATGCAAATCCTGCAGTGGCTCTCCTATAATCTACTACTGGTCCACACTGGATGACGTCAGAGTCTGAGGCCAAGAGAAGCTTCCTCTAGCCCAGTAATTGATCAAAGCTCATTAACGGAAGCGTGGCTCACGACAAAGCTCGGAGTTGAGGCTGTGGGTGGTAGGGCCAGGAGAGTTAGGAGGGGGGCCTCCCTCCTCTCCTTCGCAACTAATTCCTACTGTTGCCAGCCTCATGAATATTTCCAGATAGAGGGGCGGAGTTCCTCCCGTTTGATCCATAACTACCCAAATTGGGCCTTAAAAACCCTTCATATCTTCGCTTTTAGTGGGAAACGACCGGGTAATCGATGCTCATTTTATGTACGTGCCTATTAAATATCTTGGATCCTGTGGCGTGTATGCCAATAATTACGCCAATCGCTTGCATTGAGCTGGCCGTTATGGTGCCGGTACAAACCGCATGTACTCTGCAATGCAGCCTATTTTACGGTCGGTAACAGGAGGCAACTCAGGTATACGCATATTATGGCCTGAGGCTAATGTTGCAATGAACGGTTAGAGGAAGGCATCAGGCGTGATTCTGTCTGTCAGTCAGTTTTTTTTAGAGCAGAACCCCGCATGGACTCGACGGAGGGAAAACGCGTAATAAAATTGCCGTTTCAGCACATTGGAAATCATTTCCCCTCTTTCGTGTGCGCCTCTCGTAATTTGACTTCGACGTTTCCATTTCGGCCTCCGGGAGGCGGAAATTATAATGATGTTTTCGCCAAAGACAAGTCAGCCGTCCCACTGCAGACATTCCCGCGGGGCCCATGTGCTGGGATCAAGTCACGCCGCCATGTTCAAAGCCGGATTATCTCTTCGATCTATATATACTTGGAAACCTCCCCCGTCTTCATGATGTTGCCGAGCTTGATGCGATTTCCTTGGACAAAAATGTGGCGGTAATGCGACAAACTGCTATAAATGTATTGCTCAGGAATCGGGTCAAGTGGGGAGTTTGTGGAGGAAAAGTTTGTTTTGGGAGCAACCATACTTGTCAGGTCTCCTTTGGTGCAGCATCTGGCGTCGCTGAAGAGCAACTTTTTGTACACGTCCTGAAAAGTCTATATACTTTCTTCTCAGTTCTGTCGGGGAATAATTGCGCTAGAGTTTGTCTTTTTACACTCGTTATCGCGATTATTTGGTGCTACGTTAATCAAGGCGTGTCGTAAAAACCAGCGCTAACACAGAATGTCCCTGGAGTTGTAGAAGCACATATCAGTGTAAACTGCGATAGTTGAAGAGTGTTGGGCAGGAAGGAGAAAGATATAAGAAGGCGTAAGTGGATAAGGAGAGGTAGAGAGCGCAACCGGCGCTAACTTATCCAAAGTAGGTATGGAAGTGGGTCCCGAGCCTCCTTAAAGCACCTGCGAGTTTCTTGGCCAAACTCCTCCTCGCCAACTTTTCCTCCTCTGGGCCATAAAGAAAGAGGAGCAAAAATCCTTTGCGGCGGCAACGGCGAGACTTCCCGGCCAACTTTGGAAGCTTAAGCAGCAAAGGGAGAAAAAGAGAGATCGAATGTCGACCAGCAGCAGGAAAGAACCAGGACCGAGACGAGACGACTTTTTCTCACACAGAAAAGAGGAAGAAGAAAAATTCTCTTTTCCACCTTTGCACAAACGATCTTTGCCCAGCTATCATCCCAATCGTCATGAAAGTCTGATTGGCTCCATTCTGTACGGTTGGGATACACATCTGGAAGAATAGACTCATCCTCCTCCCCTTCAATGTTGGTTCTGTCCCTCCCCAGTCCCCTCTACAACTGGCCATGAAGAGGATATAAAGGAGCTAAATGAGTCAAGTGTGTCGTGGTCGTTAACAGCAATCAGGAGCAAAGAGTCCATCCGTCACTTTTAACTGGACAGACGTCGTGACGCCAACTTGATTAGAGACAAGTGTATGGATTGGTGAGGGACACGTCATGCCCTCTGAAGATATCCTGGCATTAACATTCCGACGATTTGTTCAAGGAAGACTAACATTATTTTTGCGTGTTACTTTACAGTTGGTGACTGAGCTGGCAACATTGCTGCTGAACACATCGACGAATTTTCTACTCTTGCTCACATTTCACGGCTTAAGTAAGTACTGCAATTTTCTACAGTCTCTTTTAGTGTCATATGGTTGAAGTGTATTCTCATCGGATCTGGATGGCAGCTCAAGTTTTTTTGTTTAGAAGTAAGACACACTGCATCCTTATACAGTAAAGATTTGCTCCTTATCACGTGTCATATTAGCGTTTGTATCATGATGGCGAGTCTGAGCCTGCGACGGGCTAGGGAACATTGGAGCAGGGATTTGTGGAAGTAAATCCTAGGGTGAAAGGCAAGGCTGGTCAGCATTAAAATTTCAAAGTGGGAATGTGGAGAGGTGGCCCAAAAGGGGAAAAAGGGGGTGTAGAAAAAGCAAGAATCCTGCGAGAGATACTGCATTGCAGCTGTCGAGGAAAATTATCCCAAAGACCATCACCTCTCTTCCACCCCCCTACCCACAAAAAAAGAAGCTTTTGGTGGGGTGGACCAGGCAGCAATAACTGCCATGTTGCAGACTCAGCCTGTCGTCTCTTATTTGCCACTGTTGCGCTTTTGCTTGTACACAACCCCTAACCAACACGGTTCTGTGACAACCGAGACATATTCAATACTCCAGAAGTTGGCCGCCGCACAAATTATATTAGGAGCAGGAAAAACATTTAGATGGTAGGACCGCTGTTCTTTGTCCCTACTGTATAAAAGACCCTACTTGTTTACATGTGGGGTGGAGCTTCCCAATTTTATTCAGGGTGAAAGAAAGCAGGCCACAATTTGCATAGCATGATAGGGCCATGGTGCGTGCTAGAATAAAGGCTGATGGCAAATTTTGGTCGGGTTCAGGGGTTGGAGGGGTACAATCAACTGTCCTACACACCTGTGAGACGACACGGGAGGTCCGGGCGAGCAGAGTAGAGACCGAGTATTGATCAGGGGTCGGCATCTCTATCCTCCCACTACACTTACTATACTAGTGCCGGGGAGGGAAAGATATTTGAGGAGTGAGCCTCTCTTTTTTTTTTTGAAACTTTGTTGATATCTTTGCTCCTCTAGGCGCTTTTGGAAAAGCCTTGCTTTGTACAAATCGCCTCAACTACAGGTTAGGCAGGTACAGTGTCTTGTTTTTTAAAGATGTGATTTAAATTGAGTGTTATTTGGAGCTGCACTTCTGGGTTGGAAATAAAAATCCATTATCCCCTTGGTTCAAAAGGAAAGCGAGTCATTTCCTCAGCTGAAATAACCCGCGCTTAAATTTTTCATGGGATTGCCAGGCGTGGTAAAGAGCAATTTGTATCGTTTCCTACCCCCCTCCCTCTTCACCCCTACCTTTCCTCTCTGCCCACCCCCTCAAGCCAGCCGCTCAATTTTCCGATTTACAAGGAGTGCAAAAGCTCATCCTGAGCTCCATTGTGACTCAAGGAATATAAAAAGAGACAAGTATTGGGTGGGTAGGGAGACCGGAAATCTATAGGAGATCGATACGGAAGAGGTGGGGATGGTGCTTGTTGGGCTGCTTACTTAAGTGACAAGGTGACAAATGGGGCGGAATGGACAAGGGGGAGAAATTGAGTCGCGAAGACGATGCCATGCAACAACAATCAGCGTTCATTAAAGTGTGCTTGATTGCAACAATGGCGATGGGCAGATTAAGAACATGCTAGCAAGTGCGCATGATTTATTCAGCAAAGTTCTTGACAAGTAAGGCCTGGTGAACATTACAGTGTGTTTTGGACGGCGGAAAATGGCCTCTGGCACATTCCGGCTGCCAAGAAGGATGGGTTGGTCAACCTTAGATACGTCAATGACTCTGCAAGTAGCGGGATGAAAAGTGGACGTGGAACCGTTTTTCACTAGAGTTGGTTCCAGGGTGGAAAGAGGGCTGGATACTGTAAGAAAATATGTCGCGAGCTGTTCAAAGGATTACATGGCGATTTGATTTTTTTTTGCAACATCACGGAAGGGAATTTTTGAACCGGGAATGTCAAAAGACGGCAGACGAGAGAGAAGTGGATGTATATATACATAAAGCGATTTGGCAGGTAAACGGTGAGGAAGGAAGGAAGGAAGGAAGGATGGAAGTGGAAGAAGCAGTTTGCAGAGATGACAAGACTCCTCTGGCATTGTGTTTGCTCTTGCAAGTTGGAGCACGAGTTAGAGATAGCGAGCTAGTTATTGTAGTTTGCAAGTAGGAAAGAGACTGGCGTGCTTTCCCTTTGATAACAGACACACACCTGGCATGGTAAGTTTGACTAATTACAGCTCTGACGTGTCTTTGTCTCCGTGTCTCGCTCCAATGCGACAAAAATGCTCTGGGAGAAACTTTGTATTTTCTTCAAAATTGCTAAATCTTGAACCGAATGTGGCACGCCCAGTCTGTTGTTCCCGATATATTCCACGATAGGAGGCCTTTGACTATGCGCTATGCACTTTTGACAATTTCAGCAACTTTGTAGTGCGTTTAAAAACTTTTCAAAGAAGGGGTAGGTTTGAAGATGAAAGAGGCAGTATGAAGTGGGGTCTGCAGTGCGGAACGCACGTATACTATGCTGCTGGCACTTTGAGAACAGTACCGCCGACGACCCCAAATTACTCCAACGCTTCTATAATTCAGTAGCTACTGTCCCGCCCACTGCTGCAATGTCACTAGCACTCGTGAAGTATTAATCCTCACACCCGAAGAGGTCATGGTGATGGTAAATGTCACGCCTGTTTGCGCAATGCGACCAAAGGTCAAACTGTCTCGCACTATCCCCACCTTCATATTGCATCTGCATGATATACGACGTCAGGTAGTGGACAACAATGTGGCCTTAATTAAGTAAATTGGAAGCTGGAGGAGTGGCCATGAGATCCTGGGAACAAAAGCTGTAAGGCTGTAAAGTCGGCCGCAGTGATAATCCTTCCTTTCCTGACAACCACAAAATGGACCCCCACCCCCAACCACCTTTAATGGCTCCTAAAACTACTCTATCCTGAATCGTTGCAACCGAACCGTCGCACCCCTTCATCAAGTTTAAGGCCCCGTTTTAAGTGGACGGATTCCCATGCGTCACTCCTCTGCCACTCACTACTACACTTACACCCCTATTTTTCGAGTAGAATGCACTATTTTTACAACCGGATTTTATCGCATTACGCAACGTTGTAATTAAACAGAGATCCAATCGGTGTAAACCGGCTCCTGCTGAAGACGTATCTAATAGGTGTAAATCCGTTTCCATCTGCAGCTACCCCCTCTCGTTTTATTCCATTTATCTATGACAATATCGCTTTATGGGGCAAAAGCAAGCAGTTATTTCCCTCATAAGCGCCATCTTAAAACAACATTAAATGTCAACTTTCGTCCGAAACTAAATTTTGGATCTTGTTACGGAGCGTAAATCGACCATTATTACGGCTTATCCTACCGTAAAATGACACTTTATATGAACCTCTTTTCCCAACAGATGTCATGCCTAGTTTTTTTTGCCATCGTACAAGTTAGGCTGTCAAGAGTAGGGGTCTCCATCCCCATCCTTTCAAGTGGTTACAGGTGACAGTGGAATCTCACGAGGACTGGTGTGAAGGGGGGGCACAGCTAACTTTTTGCGAGGATAAGAATCCGGAGTGACCCTCTCGCAACCCGGAATCATTCATCAACGTCCGACCGACACTACCCAGCGTCGCCTCTCCAATTGTTCCTTTTCTCACCCGGATTTTCGTTCCTTCCGATCCGGAACGAGTAGAAGAAACGGAGAAAACCTGCCCCCTTCTCTTCTGGGGGGTCCAGTTCCGGAAGCTTAGTTCACTTCACTTGCTGATTGATTTATAACCGGAGGTTTGCAGGAGGGAGTTGGCTGGCTGGGGTTGTGTGTCCCGGATCCTCCGGACGGCGATGAGGAAATACGGGGGAACGGGGCGGGCAGACTAGCTGGCCCCGGGAGGAGCTTCTTAGGCCAAAAACCCCGAGCACCCGGGGAAATCCGGGCCAATTAGGAAGGGGGCGGAGGAAAGTCTGCCGGCCTCGTCCGTCAAAGTCTTCTTCCTGGGCCTAATGCCCACCAGAACTCGCTTTCAATTTGCAACCGTTTTGCGCCCACGCCAACTTCACTACTTTCCTGTTGGCCGGAGGTGGCTGCTCCTGTTATTTTATTGGATGGAGCCATCCCATCCTCATATTTATTGGAGGGAGAACCATCATATGATAATCGTTGGGTGGGTTGGATGTTTGGACACACGTGCAGCCTCATTGAAGTTTCATAACTTCGGTGACCCGGGTTGACAAGTTTGGAGAGCAGTTGACAGCTGTCCTTTTAGGGAGTAGTTGCGGGCAGGGCTCTTCCGTGGCATCTTGGCCCACGTGGGACGTGAAGCTTGTAATTCTCGCCATCTGCTTCAGTCATGTTGATGAGGGGACGCTTCCCGGCCACGCACGTCACGCGGATGTGTCACACCCACACCGGTGCTGCTGCTTGCTGGAGACATGAGGTTTTCCCCACTCTCGTTCCCCAGCGGGGGTGGAGGACAGGTCGAGACGTCTCTGCGTTTTCAGTGTACTTGTCTAGGACTCGTTTTGTGTCTGGGTGCGAAAGCAAGATGTCAGCAGGATTGAACTGAATGATGGGCTGTAAACATGTCAGCAGTTTGCCAATCTTCGGATGCTTACCTTCTGAGTACCATTCATAAATAATATCCACGCGAATTCCAGTTATAGTAAGAGACTACACACGTATGATAATTAGAACAACAGCCGGAGCAGCTGCGATTTTTAAAGCGGAGGAGTAATTGTCCTGGGCATTTTCTTACCAAAGTAAGTACTGTAGTTGTAACTTTGAACAAGGGATTAATATCAGCTTATGATATGGATGCATAAATAATACAGTAACATGAAAACCAATAATGACTTTGTGGCATGGGATATTATAATTATATTCTCCGCTTTACCTTCAGTATTATCCTCTACAAGCAAATAGATATTCCAGAGGAGCTTGCATTGTCTTCTTGAAGCAGATAATTATTTTATCATGGTCCAAGGAGACGTTGTTATTTAATAATGCATTATCGATAGGAGTACTGTATAGTCGTAGTCCGTACCGGTACAACTCCATTGGCATTATGATTTAAAGTGTGTGCATTTTAATGACCCTTTGATAGCCTGAGAATGAATAGCCTTGCAGCAAACACGGTAATAATTTATTGAACCAGAACCTTTGTGGAGAGATAATGATGGTGCAATTGATTATTGCATTGGCTTTTTACCAGTGCGAGCGTGTAAGACTACAAGAATGCATACAATTACATCAATGCTGCATATCAATTAAAAGAGGAATTATTCACCTTATTGCCCATATGCAAAATTATCGTGTTTGTAATTTATCAGTAGTTAAAAAATACGTTCCCACCCCCTCCCTCCAATAGTCTCCCGGTATATAGTTCAACATTTATTTCCTCCGGGACTTTCTTTTTAGCTTATGAGAGAAACAAATCCTTCACTATTTTAATAATTCTAGTACTGGCTAATTTCTTACCTCCCTGGTAATTTTCACTGGAAAATGTTACAGAAAAGTATTTTATTTATTGTTGTTAGAGTTATCACTAGCTCGCATTTGGTACATTTGTCCCATGTTCATATGTGTAATTTATAGGGTATATCAATATTGCACAGTACATAGAATGTGAAACTAAATATTAATGGAAAACATGTGAAAACAGGTGATAAAATTATGTAAACACCAGGCTATGCGGTCAAAATTCCGTACTCAAATAGTATACTGTACATGGCTGGCCCGAATCAACAAGACCGGTATATGTGCTGTACTCGAGTTAATATATTTCTTGTAAGCTTAGCTTGTCTTGTCCCATCGCCTTATGTTATTGCCAAATGCGGTGCTTTCGTATCATGTATGCTTGTAGTATATTATAGTGAGGCTCGGAAATTAGCTTAACTTGTGCGGGGCTTCACAACTCCAGGGAGATTCACTAGAAAAAAAAACCCGGATAAGATTAAATGATATATTCGTATTTGGTCATGTAATCGGTCAGAACCGCGAGGAATTGCCCATCTTATTAGGTGGATTCTCAATATAATCTACAGTATGTTCATCATCTACGTGTACCTAATCAAACGGAAACGCAGTGATATTGAAATAACGATATCCATGCGGTCTTAATTTGAAAAATGATGAGGGACATACGTGCACTAATCTTGCTGATTATTATTCGGGATATGACGTAAGTGTCACGTATCACCAATGAATCTTTCATTCTCGCTCCCATCATAATTATGAAGAAAAATCAGAAATTATCCTGAAACTCATTATTTTTTCATCCCGGTTTTATGCTGGCAGGTACAGAACATGGTTGTAATTACATGAGACAAAAAGACCAGTAATTGCCATCATGCCACGCACACAAGAAGTTTTAGCGCTTTTCTCTCTGAGAAAAATGCCCCTCTCCTATTCTTCCTTCATCTCATTTCCCAATTTCTCCCCATTCTTCCATACCTGCAGCGTGACACCATACGCGCACTATGTAACCACACCACACATTGCTACATAATGAGACAATGCGTCAATAGGCAGGGTTGCCAACACATGGTACTGCAATTTTTCCTATCGATGCGAGGTAACAGAAATCCCAGCACCCTTCTCCAACATACTGGCAAAGCAGAGTTGGTACATAAACATAAAACATGCATAGGCACATAATCTGATAGCAAATAAAAATTGAAACATTTCAGAATTTATCGGGGAAACATACCTCTGATTAATTGACAGGAGGCCATGATTGGAGGTGTCGTTTGGCATTATTGTCCTGCTTACTTTGGCAGTTGTGCATTATTAGCAATGTTAGCGTTTACTCTGTTGAAATATCATTCACCAAAGCTAGTCATTGAAGTATTAAGTTATTTATTGCTGGAACGTCAGGCATAATTCATTGACGCTTCCAATGGAGTGCATTTGTGTCAACTGCGGGAGCACCCGACTTTATTTAAGTGGTGTTCGTTGACAATTACAGATTGGCGGTACAGCAGGCGTCACCTTAATCAATTTCGATAATGAGTGTGAGAGAGATCGTTATTTACAGGTTATTTATTATTTTGTACTCCACATGTTGGTCAACACAATTAAATTTAACCCCTGCAGCACAGCAAATGTGAAGGTGTGTCAGCTTTATGGTCACATACTGTGTTCTACTTGTATAACCTTTCCCTAAAGTTCGCAATTGATTTTTGTACTTTGAAGGTGGGAAGTAGGCCAAGTTTTTAAAATGTTAACAATTCAAGTGATCTATGCCCCATGATGTAATGGAAGGGTACTTTCACCCTCGTGATGCGCCTCCCGAAGCATGTTGGCCTCGCTGTCGATTACCTCATAGTCCGGCGGGCAATCGACTCTGGCAACATGAATCAAGTTTTCAACAGGAACTCATGCTCGCGGTGTATCTGTGCCAGAGAAAGGACAAACGACAATATAGGCTTTAATAATAAAGTATTTTTCGCTGATGCTCCTAAAATAGCAATGCACATTTTGTCAACAATATTCCGACAAACACATAGGAGTTTCAATAATTGTTGTAGAGCGGACAAAATGCGGGTCATCTGAGCAGGAGGACCAGTTTGAAAATAATGAGGTACACCTCAAGGTTGATGACATGCACATGCCACTATGTAAAAATAACCCAGAAATTAAATTAAGAGTGAATATCCTTGAGTATGCATTTTAAATAACAGGTAATTATAACATTTTCTATTTTGGAATATGTGATGATGTTCGTATGTTCTTCACAATATATTCAGAGCAACCTTGACACTCCCGTGCTTTAATTATGCAGGCAACTGTGTCATTGTCTTTTTTTAGATGGAAATATTTTTTTAGCTGAAATCAAATTTTCATAAAATAATATATATTTTATTTCTAGTGCACTTGCGTCCTTTTTGCTCATGTGATCCACAACTGTAGATAATAATTCATTTGTATAGGGCATAGGGCTACTGCCAAAATGCTGTGCTAACTTTTCTGGCTGTGGTGCTGATCGTCTGTCAATTTTTGTTTTGCCACATATGCAAATTGATCCTACCGCTGATGTGACCTAAGTGACCTCATTAGGGAAACATTACTTCACATTCAAATGAGTGCCTCCACCATAAGCTAATTGCTGCCATATGACGTCCCATCCAAACAATGATTGTGTGTTTTAGCAGCTTGCATTACATGACCATTTAGCACTGCTTCGAAACAAATAATACATTGTGTTCAATGGCCATCCGTTACAGTGTGATCACACTGTAACGGATGAGCGTCAGTGGTGGTACAGTAGTGCAAACATCTTTTCTCCTCAAAGTTGAGAGGTCCTTCCGACTCCTCCTGAAGTTTGACCAGCACGCATCACCCTCCTGGAGTATCTCTTCCTCCATATCACCGGCTCGTGATCTCCAAGTTACCGTCACCAGTAGAGGCTTCAGGGCACAACCAGTACAGCATCGTACCATTTTCCAGTCACGTCGTGTTAACAAGCAATCAATTGGGATGGAGCGCGAGACTCTAGCCTATCTATTCGTCTCCTGAGACTGCTAGCAATCCAATAAGATGTCAAAGGGGAGAAACCGTCAGTGGGTGGCGTGTGTGTGTGTGTGTGTGTGATGGGTGGATGGGGTGGAAAGGGGGGTGCAATTATGGTGGTCTGCAGGTGATAAGAGAGGGATTTGTATGCAGGGATGGGCAAGTTGGGTCCCCCCCGGCTGTGGCAAATGGTCCCACGTGCTGTCGTTTGTGTCCAGGCGTGCCTGGAAAAGAGCCTCGGCTACAGTTAGTGCATGTCTACCTGCGGTGCCACCTGCCCAGATGTGACTGGCGTTCCTGGCGACCAAACCGCAGCCAAATCATGGCGGTTCTGACCTTGGTCCTAGGCCTAGCCTGAGAAATGGGCAATGGCGGCAGGAGTCTAATGGCACTTGAGGATACTCCTGCAGATCGCCATCTCTACTAATTTCTCCTCCTACTCGGATTGCTAACCGCGTTGGGATGCATCGCTAATCCTCCCCGCTTTGCTCCAGGCCTTGTTCCGATAGACAGATAGCGGGAAACAGAGAGGGAATCTAGCCAGTAACGGCTTGTTGGCTGCCTGGCTTGGTTGGCTTAAGCTTTCGTTTGCTAGACCCCCCCCCCCCCCCAAAGAGGAGGAAAACTTTGTGATTCTTGCGGTCAGTTGTTGAAGACGCCGGCTTCCAAAATCGCGCATTCCCTGCGTGAAAACAGGCACGAGCTGGGAAAATCGAGTTGGTTTTGTCGGAAAGGGAGGGAGAGCTAGGCTGCTGCATTGGATTTTTGTCTTGTTCCAGCGTTCTCTTGGAAACACAAATAGACCTACCGGCACTCGGCCAGCCAATCTCGCCCCATTTCCCTTCCCATTGATGACAATTTATCGAGTTTTCCTTTTGGATGAGAGAGGAGAAAAAAAATAAGACGCGGGCGATATTGGCTATGAATCTGAATATCGCGCTTACTATTTTGAGGGTGGATCCTGGCGAACGCAAAGGATAAGAAGAATAAAAGATGAGGGAGTTATCGAATATTTATAAGTTTTTAGATTGCTAAAGTAATGGAATGAAACAGCCAGGGTGGGAAATATTTCCCTTCCCGTGAGAGGAGACAGAAAAAAAAATTTGGAGAAGGAAAGGTTGGTGCTAAAGCGGACTCGTAATGCAAACCTCCTCTCGCTCCTTCTGCAACCTTCCACCTCTGGGCCAGGTTATTCATTATGCATGATGGCGTATTGATACACCATTAGGAAGCCTGCGGAATCATAAGGGGGGGGCGCCATTTATAATGCAGAAAGCCGCATCTCTCGGCCAAGCAGGAAGTGCACTATACCAGACCTGAGTCCCCATAGTTTCACTTTTTTGAATTCAAGTTAAGCATCAGCCTTGAAAAATCATTTGGGATTAGTCGTCCGTAGTGATAGAAATAGCTGTGAAGTGGATTAAGAGCACCTGTCCAAAGTGAGGAGTTGCCTTAAACTTACCTGGAAGGTCCGTGGAGGTAACAGACAACCTTGATGAATAATTTGGGGATCGAAGCCAGAATGGGCAGGGCAAACATGCCAGGAAATAGGCGCTGACTTATTCAAGTGGTAGCGCCTATCTTCCACTCTCGCTAATTGCACTCGGCCGGCCCCGGGGCCGCTCCAGGGCTTGTCAGCCTGGATGAACATATCGGCTGCGTCCGGCCTCCGCCTTTTCTCTCTGCTCTTTTCTGTAGTGAACGTATAGCCTCTGGTTCCTTTCCAAGTAGACAAGCAAAGGAAGGGAGGCAGGTCACGTGTCGGAGGCCACTTGGAAAGGGACGAGGGCAGCGCTCCAATCCAATCAGAGTCCAGAGGCCGAATCTCAACAGTCGTAATGAAGGGACTTGTAACTGAGTTGGAAGTGTCCTGTTTGAAGCCGAACAACGTCTCAATTTTTGCTTGTAATGCCTTTCAGCGACGCTATATCTGACAGATGCAGATGCGGCTTTTTTTTCTAAATAGGAAGCCTTGAGATGTCCAAGGCGGTCAAGGAAATGTCCAGCAATGTCCGCTGACAAATTGGAATGAAGAAGAAAAATGAGTGGCTGCGTCCCGATGGTTTATCGGCTCAATTCCCACTCAATTGATGTGGGAAAGAGGCGTGGTGGAGGTGATGGGAGGTATGGGGGGTGAGGGGGGGCTTTTCTTCCCAACTGCGAATATTGAATCTGCCACGTCCCGCGTGGCGTAAATCAATTCTGCAAACATTACTGTAGAGCTTCCTTGTGAGAAGGGAATTCACAGCTAGGGAAACGTCATTACAACAGTAGTGCTTGGGCTCAGGTAACTTGTAGTGTTTGTGGGATAGATGGAGGAAAAAAAGTTTTACTTTTCTTAGAAAAGGTTTCAAACACGGATTTCCTTCCAAGTAGGGGGGTAGTTTTGGTTTGGACTTTTTTTTCCGGAACGTTAGTGGGACCAGTACACACACCTACAAAAGAGACAAAGAAATTGGAGAGTCCGAACACATCCTGGTTTATTCTTGGACTTGTCCGGAATTCTGGAGGAGACGCCGCGCCGCTTCTTCCAAACCTCAGTGTTTGGGATATTGGCACTCAAACTTTGTCGCCGTGCCCCTCCTTTTTTTCTACGGTCTTCCTGCTCTTTTCTTTTCCCTCCTCAAAGCCGCCGATTCGGCAAAGTTTTCAGCCCTAATGAGATTACGATGGTAGAGAAAAAAAAGGTGGTTGGCAAAAAAAAGGTAGGGGGGCGAGGGTTAGGGGGCGAAAAACATACTCGCGGATTATTTGGACGAGGCTTTTTTGGATATCGCCCACTGCCGGAAGAGCTTTTCTTTGTTGAAAGGGGCCGTTTCTTGGAGAACTCGAGGCTGGGACGGTTGATGGGTGATTGGTCGGAAAGGATGTGACGGGTCGGGATGTCAAACATGTGCTTTAAAATTTTTTAACATTTAATACCATCAGTCAGACACTATAGTTTCTAACTGTTATGTGGCTAGTAACTACCTACAACATTTATAATTATGTAAAATTCCATAAAATTACAACATACCCACTACCATTTGCAATCGTGATTCACTAAGCATTTTTCCACCTGGCAAGAAATTCGCCAATGATTCGCGTCATCGTTGTGTATTCCTTCAGGAAGCCAAGCAGCCATGACGCTAACGTGATTCCAGCGTTTCAGAATTTGCATTTCATTTCCACGTTTGTTCAGTAGAGAGGAAGCTTGGCCCATCCCCACTTTTTTTTTCAAATACCTCCCCTCCCTGAGTAGTGGATGTACAGTCTATTTAGCATTAAAATGAGCCCTGGGAGCGCAAGTGAGAAGAAAGGCCTCCCGCGAACGCAAATTCAATTGGAAGAGAATCAGCGCCGGATTGTGAGACTCATTCCACTTGACGCACTCACACACGTGAATCGCATGAAGCGCCCTATGCAACCACGGTTCAAGTGCACCTCATGGGTTATTGCATCCCTTAGCAGGCATCTAGTCATTTTCCTTTCTCCAGGCCAGGATGAGCGAGGTAATGTCAGACGGATTTTTGCGTATATGTAAAAGAGTAGCTGGAGGGAGAGAATGGCGGAGGGTCGCAGGCAAATCTCTCGGGGATGGCAGGTAAAAAGGGAGGCTCGTATTTCAAGGCGGTGAAGTTGATAAAAAGCGAAGATTGGGCAAGCAAGCGGGCGAGGAGGGAGAAATGACCGCGATAAATCTCCTGCAGCCTCGATTTCTTCCTTTCCCCCCTACTACTATACCCACACAAAACCTAAGGATATATTACGGTGGCCCCCGCTCTAAAAATATTATGTCCACGCCAATCTGCTTTTGTACATCTTCATCTCCAAGATTTTTCTGGAGGGGATGGGGTGGGTACTACCACAAACTGGTTACGCCCTTGTAGAAATATTTCATTTCAAACGTACAGTATACAACCGATATAGCATTTGAACTCGCGCAGTCAAGCTCCAATATTCCTTTTTGCATAGGCCTACTATCGGATCCATAAAGTTCCAAAATGATTGTTAAATTTTTTTCCAGTCTGCAGGTGGGTCTGACATGAGAGGCAACCATTACCCCGTTTACACCAAGGCCAGGGGCAGAGGGGCGTAATATTTCGTGTCCATAACTTGGGTCCACAGTGTTACAGTTTCATTTCCCAGCGCATTTTCTGGGCGTATTTTTTCCCATGGAAATATACCCGCGCTGTTCTGATTCATCCCGACACCTCCCTTCAAACTTTTTGACCTCTTATGAGCAATTTAGGTGGAAATTGAATCACAGTTGTTGCAAAAGTGTCCCTGTCAAGTTGCACTCGCGCGAGGAAAGTCTGCTGCCCCGAGCCCAATATTTATGACTTGGCCAAGTTTGTAATAAGGCAAAGTTTGGAGGCAAAGGCGTGTTATACAATGAAATTAGTCGCCACTTTTCTGCACATGATTTTTCATCTCGCAAGTAATGAACTTCTTTTTTAAAAATGCTCTGGCTCATTGATTGCTTATTTTTGGAAAATTGCTTTTTTTTTAAACGTCGCGTATACAATAATTTTCCTTACCGCATCAGTAGGTGCGCAGTGGATCTATCGTGTATTCAGCGCACAGATGCTTCGAAGGTGTGTAAATAGACTAGACCCGTGCCATAAACGTAGCCGGAGTGCATCACATAGTCGTGAAACCCAACGGTTAACATGCCCTAAACCGTCAAAATGTGACCTTAAATATTCAGCAATTAACGATTTACAACCAGCCGTAAAATTGCAGCGATGCAAACGCGATATTGGCTAGATCAGAAAATGACACCCGGTGTCGTTTCCTGGCACATTAGGCAATCCAGAAGCTATCGACTGAAGGATCGGTGCCAATCCCTCTCTAGAAAATCAATCGGAAATCACTATTTTTTTTTCCAAGGAATTTCTAGCAGAAGAGTGCGTCCTCCTAAGAAGACGCACATGTGTACCGCCTAGGTTGACATTCCACCCTGCAGCTGGAGTTTGTTAATTAGTGTCTCTGGCTTCAGAGGCTGAGGGTAGGGGGGACATGATGTAATTAGGGCAGATGTTGGGAAGTTAGTTAGCTGTCATCCTGCTCGTGTTTGGGAGAAGGTGCGCCAGGACTGGCTGCTGCCCCGATGTAGTTGACATTGGCAGCGTCTAACTTGTACTAATACCCAGTCCAGCTTCAAACATATAAGTCAAACAGAAGCTACTTGTTGCTGTTTGTTTCTGGTCTCATGTTAGTTTGAGAAACGATGTATAGTGGAAAAAAGAGTGTGTCTGAAAGGAGGCGCTCCAAAATTGGTGGTGAGTGACAAAACGAGCGGCGACCTCTCCCATTGACCCGAAAAGAAAAGCCTTGGAGAATGTGGACACGCGAGAGCACAATACAAGTCCATCGGAGGCCTTTCATGTGTCCAGCTACTAATGGTGATAGATGGTCGGTTGGGACCTGGGGTCACGATGGCTGCCAGGCACGGAATAACCATCCCTCCGCCTGGTATAGCCCCAGTATACAGCAGCAGCTCCAGTCCTGTGCCTGCTGTTACCAGCAACAACAACAAATTTCTCTCCTGTCCGTCTATTCAATTATGCAGATTGGGCCAATGTTACGGGCGGCTCTAAAAAGCTGGGGGCCGGATTAGACGGTAGCTGCCCGGAATTTTCTTACCAACACACGGTGCTTGCCAATTAGTACTGATCAGTCAAAAAATTGGGCTGGACTTGCACCTAGTTTCCCTAATTCCCAGGAGGTACAGAAGAAGTATTTGGAGTGTAATGTAATCATCCCCGATTGAATTGGCTCCAATTGTGGTGCACGTTGTTTTTTTTTCGTAGTAATGGAAAAGTCGTGGGTGTCAATCGCGCTAATTACCTAGGCGGCCGTTTCTGGCAAAATGGCCAGTGAACTACAATGGGCTGGCTGGTTTTGGAGCTGGTTTCCCTCGGAATAGGTGTCGAATCAAGCCCGGCACCTGCTCTAGCTGGGTACAGGTGCACGTGTTTGAACAGGGAACTCCGGTGTGGTCAGGCTGCAATAATCTGGGACTCGGACATGCAATTCGTGAAATAACTCGACCACGAATATTTGCACTACTTTTTTTTTGTCCATCCAACCCCCCCGCTGTTTTCCCAGTGCGGAATCAGTAAAATGTACGGTTATTACTGCCTATTAATGCGGACATCAAAAGGTGAGCTTGGCAAGCACCAATTATTTTGTGCATCGGCGCGCAAATTTGAAAATCTTTGTGTGTGACGCTTTGGTAATATTCCCCCGTCACGCACCTGCGCCATATTCATATGGGCATCATAATTCCACTCACGTCATCGTACCCAGCAGGCCGAGAGGGTGGATATATGCAGAGCCATAGAATCCTGGTGCTGTACGTAGTACCTTCAGGGAACGGACTTGATAATAATAGTTGCGCCGCACAAGTGGGGGCGCATAAAAGACTCATTTTGGGCGTCCCGATTGACGCCCTTCTCTGTCCGCCTATCTTTACGGCCTCATAACTCGAGACCCTTGTGTTCGCCCCAGACATTAAACCGACTTCATAATAGTCGCCAGGAAGCTGGCAAGAAAGCCTTAGGGGGGGGTGGGCCAAGAAAATCGAGCAAAGCTTACTGCAAAATTGGATCCGACATGTTTTTTTGGAATAAACTGAGCTGACCATTCCGATTGGGTCGTTTCTTTAGCTATAAAACACGGGCTAAAATCAAACGTCCATTTGGCTTGGCATCAGTACTTTTTTTTGCTCATCAGAAAACATGCCAAAACACTGCATAGAGCGGACGTGGATTAAGTGACTGGGTAAATTGCACCGTATCATGTTAATTATTCATCATTAACAAACCGAGAGCAAGCAAAGGAGTCTACCGCATATAATTATGTGGACAGTAATGAGTAGAAATTTTTTCCAAAAAAAAGTTCTTACCATTGCGGTGTGCTGCATCCCAGGAGCTGTAATTACATTCTTTGATGTGGGATCAGCTTGCTCATAGGAAAAGCGGTCGCTATAAGTTGCGGCTACTATGGCCACAAGCCCGCGACGTCAATGGCCGCGGAATCCCTTATTCTTGCCGACTCTTTGATCGTTTTTGTCCGTATCGTACAGTATGAATGAGCAAAAGATATCGACACATGCGGAAGGAGTTTTTATTTTAAACAAGGAAACAATAGGCAAGATTGAATGAACCGTCCAATTTATTCTCCAAAAAGTGGGGAACATTTTAAGTTTTCTGAGCAAGTGATTAATGATGTTATACCTCCACAAGATGACTAGCTTGGATATACTGTTTCTGCGTGAAAAACGAGGTTGCAAACCACACCGAGTATAGGCCTGAGGCTGTGGGACTTGGAAGATATGCTAAAACTTCTCATCCTTTTCATCCTGAAATTGAGGATTGCTTACATGCAGGACATATTCACAAATACGAGTATGTTGAATCCTATAAATCACTGTGATCAGCTATATAGGATAATTTTGCATTAGAATATTATAAGGAAGTCCCAGAGGAAGTGCGAATTTGCTGCAATGCACTGTTCCGTTATAGGCCTACACTGTAAGCTATGGATTATGAGAGAATGTAAGATTTGATTAAAACAGGAGGGCATATTTAGCTAACAGTTTGAGTAGATGACAAAGCAAATTTGTACGAGAGAACTGGCGTGCATGCATGGTATATTATTACGCAAGCTGCTCTCCAGTCCGTGAGTGAATGAATTATTGCAACTGCTTCACGTTCATGTTCCAGTTTTGGTGGTTGCTATGTTAACCAGTAACATTGCTGTAGAATCTGTATAATTTAAACCGTAAATTACTGAGATCCACTTAATTTTGTACGTAATTAGCAATTCCACTTAAATTCTGTCTTATAAAAAGTTTATGAACGTTACGAAACTTTGAAACGAGGGCTTCAACGGTATTCGTGTGTATCTCACAGTCATGCTCGTGAAAAGACAGAGGCGAGTGGAAATGAACATCCGAGAGATTTTTACAGGTTCGGATAATTCTGAAACATGTGGTATATACATAACCGAGGTATGTCCTGATAATACGAAATCCGGAAGAGGAGAGGACCAGGAGTGACAAAATCGCACGTTACAGGATAAGTTGGACGTGCAGTGTAAATTTAAAATCAGGTTAATTAATCTGAAGACCCAAAGTGCAGAACAATCAGAATCACATTTTGGTCGAAAATGAGTCATGCAGCCCGTGCCCTACTATACTGTATAGTGATCAAGTTAGTTGTTTTATGATAAAAAATAAATGTTGGGTTTTTGTTAGTTGTTAAAATAATGTAACAAAAGTTATTTTTTGTTAGGAATCCGGTTTAAAATTACCTGTCCATTTATTACAACGTAATTTTCCCTGGCGCTTGCCAAAGCACGCAGAAAAATAGCAAAGGATCGTGTAAACCCCTACCGCGGGAACAGGTCCACAGGTGCAACAGCCAACCTGCGGTCTTGGCTCCCATTGGTGGATAGCTAGGCACGCAACGTTCATGTTTTGCTAGCAGAAGCCTCATGTATTGAGGCCCTAAAGAAACTATATACTATAGTATCAGTTTGGAAAATACTTTTTACCATACAATGTAAATAGTTCTGCCGGAATATTACTAATAACGTGCTTTTTCAATCGCCACCTCTGCCAGCCAACCTGTTCCACTTGGAAGAAATTCCTGGAAAAGTGGCCAAGAGATTACACCGTTCTACTCTGTAAACCACTTCCTTAAGATTGTAATAAGTTGTAAAAATTGCTGGCAAGGATGACGCTCCAAAGGTTGTTAACATGATAAATCAGGGTATTACACTTTTGCCGAGTTTGGAATTTTCTTGAAGGTAAAACGGCAGATAATATTTCATTTTGGGGGAATTTCCGCTAAGCTCCTGCAAGCTGGAATCAGATGAGGTGGAACCATATTACCTTCGGTAATGGTCCTATACCATTAAGCCAGATTTCTTGCGATTACATTTTCTCTTTAACTCACACTATCTCCACTCTTACATTGAAGCAGTTAACTATCATTATACTTCTTTTTTTATATCCTTCCAGAACGTTCAGGTGAAGGATGAGACTACTTTTGATCTTCCGCACATAGACTCGGCAATCCCAACACAGCAGCAGGGTAAGTACACACCCTGGCAAAATGGTTGCCTCGTTCTAGAATATAATGGTCATTAAATCTTGGTTGCTCTTCGGGGTTTGTAGCCCGGGTTGGATAAGTAGGAATTTGCCTTAACCTGATTGCGCGTGTCATGCGGTAATTGGCGTCAGGATCGATTTAACAGGCAATTTCACACGCCGCACGAAATTTCCTTTGCCTGCGACTCAACTTGGTGTATTCGAGGGATTTTTCCCCCATCCCGAATGCAAATCAGGTACCAGTTGTTAAATAGGACGCCTGATTGGATGCAGATAAGCTGGCCATGTAATGGTGGTTGCGTAGGTCGCGCCAAGCAAACGAGAATTTTCCCCACAGGAAGCTTTGGGATTTTTTTTTCAAGTTTAACTTTTGAAAGAGGTGTATACCCTGTTTTCCTGTGTTGCGGATTAAATATGGAGGCATTAGTTAGTATTACAGAGAGGGGGACTTCAGCTTGTTCTGGTACGCAGCACACAAACTGCCTTAATGTTCACTCCCAGCTGGCCTGTAGGCGCAATTACTGTGCCTTTGTCTGCGAAAACTTATATGATAGTTTTCTTCATTATTTTTAAATAGTATGGAAGTAAGCTTACATTCAAGTAGGTTTAACAAGCAATTCACAGTAATTGGAATATTCAGGATTATGAAACTTGTTCAAAGATCGGCTCTATTTTTTGTTATGTTGTTTTCATGTGCGTATAGGTGTTCTACAACTCTACATGGAAGGGTGCAGCATTTGAAAAGCGTCCAGTTCAGTTTATGTGAGATGTGTGTGTATGTGAAAATGTGTCATAAATAATGCGGTATATTATGTGTATCGCCGGAAAATAGCGCCGTACTGTTCTTGAATAGTCATGAAAGCTCAACAAATGTTCTGCTTTATGTTACGCTGCAGTTATCCTCTTGTCAGATGGTATGTCGTACAATTTTTATTCAATGGCGTGATGTTACTCATATAGTAATAATATTAGAATTTTTCACCTTTCTTTGATAAAAACACATCTTATGCGGATAGAATTTAATGTACCATGTTTATTGAGAATTCCTGTGAATGAAGGGGAATGTAAGAACTTTCGAAAAATTACGCTGAATAATATGAAAGGTATAGCTTATTATAAACCAAGTTATGAAGTTAGTGTTCATCAAAAGTCACTTAGTTCTACATCTTTAGAAAACCATTATCTCAAAGCGATATTTTCTTACAACAATGGCATCGAAGTGATACCTCAGAGACGAACCTCATTTTTCACTGGGCCTGTCAATACTATTGTAATCATATACAGTCTTATCTACCATGCTATACTGTATCAAATCAAAAGGCTCGTTTTTACGTTCGTGTATCCAATCGATTCGGCAATATCCCCTAATATATTGTACTTGAGATTAGACTGCCCCGTGCCCCCAGGGATATTTCTCTAATGCAGGTGAGCACGACCTGCTAATGGCATCTCTGCAGGTCATGCGGAAATATAAATGTATATAGACTATGATTTTATTGTATTATATTACTATTAAGTGAAGATTGGGGGTTAGGAGCAGCTGTAATTCCCAAGTGGAAGTGGAAACCCTGACCTATATTTACGAAAGGTGAGCCTGTGACATGAACCGTCTCGGCTTCCTCATTTGCCTAATGATTGCTCTTTCGTTTGGGTTCAATTACTGAAGGAAGGAAAGGGCATGCCAATTTGGGAGGTGCATGTTTCTAACAGCAAATGCAGCAGGCGGGCCTAAATACACACAGAAACCGTACGTTTGGAGATATATAGGATCGGTTTCAGGTGGAAAGTGTGCGTCTGGTCGCACCTGACTCGTCGCTTTCTCCCCCATTGAATCCGGCCTGCCTGGGTGTGGCGGATTAACACCCAAACACAATCCGGGCCTCGGAAACTCCGGAGGAAGCTCCGTGGGGATCAGAACTCGCCTTTTACGAGCGGAGAAAATTTTAACAACTTTGGAAATGGGCGGAATTAGAAGGGAAGAGGCAGAGCAGCCTTACATTCGCCAATTAGCTTTGCTGCTCCTCTCGCAGGATTTCCAAACCCCCATCACCCCACCCCCTACCCTCCATTTCCCAGGCTCACCCCTTTTTCCACTCCATGCCTCGTTTTCACAGACTAACCTGCCCTTCCAACCAGCGCCATTTTTTATGTAACCCCCCCCTACCCTCCGCCCCTGCCTGAATATTTCATGCTTTCAGATTGAACTAATTCGCAAATTGTTTTCGGAGGGAGTCTGGTCTAAGTAGTCAATTTGTAGCTTCCTAGAGAAGCCCTCCCCTCCGATCGGGATGGATCACTTCCAACTTGCCATCCTCCCAAACAAAGCTAATTCCGCAACTGGGACGCAAGTACGCAACAAATGACTTGATCATTTTAATCCAATCAGTTATGAACTTTGGAGAACAGTTGTGACTCCAGTCTATCATTACTTTGAAGACATAAAATAATGAGCCGGGATTTGCGCAGGCGTGTCTTGCGGTCAGGGTGTAATGACACAATTTGCTGCAATTACGTAACGAGAACGGACGCCAGGCCTCTGCTCCCCTCCTTATAATTACACCCACCATCAACCAGAGGTCACTGCAGATAAATCCCGACCCATTAATGGCAATGAATTAATAGACTCCAAATAAAGAACTCTACCCGCATATTAATTAAAAAGTTTTGCTTTATCGCGTCCAGTGTCGGGGTTAATTGGTGCTCGGCACGTAAAGGTTAGCTGCATCTTGGCCGATGCGTATCACCTCGCATGATCAGTAGGGATGGGCTGCAACTAAGTCCGGTTAAGACTAGGGTAATTCACATGCTGATTTGAATTATCAAACTTGGTCCCTGTGACGTCAGACAGGCCCGTATATTACCGGAGGAAACCCCCGGTGCAAGTCGAGGCACGTCTAGCGGTGGCAGACTTAGGAGGCATTGAAATTCCATTAGGTGGCACAGGGCGTGGACCCAGATGACAATTAAGGGGTTAATAGAATGTAAAATGAACACTTTTGGCCGGGAATGATTAACTGGCAGCGCCGTGCAAGATTTG
This sequence comes from Catajapyx aquilonaris, assembly GCA_000934665.2. Classification (NCBI taxonomy): domain Eukaryota; kingdom Metazoa; phylum Arthropoda; class Diplura; order Dicellurata; family Japygidae; genus Catajapyx; species Catajapyx aquilonaris. The sequence continues at coordinate 11,893 of KZ538439.1, read as the reverse complement.
GGGCCTTGCAGTTTGAATAGGGTACCCGCCATAAAAGAGTCACGGCAGCAGCCAAGGGGCCTGACTTTGTCTCGGGTCGGGTAAGGATTAAGCCGTCTTCCTTTGGACCATCCGTCCAAGTTGCTCGCCAAGTTCGGACCAATCGTAAAGCGGCCTGATTAACTACAGGCAACTGGAATTAAAGTCTGGCTGCTAGTGGGCGGGACTAGTCTTCTTGTGCACGCCGTCTATCTCTCTATTCGCAAACTGCGCCATTTGTTCCCCGTCACCCACCAGACTTGCCTCTAATCAGGAGCTCTCTGACGAGATTAAAATGGCGAAATTATTTATAGCCCCTCTTTGCAGAAATAAGTGTAGGTTCCTCCCACCGACACTAGATGGCGCTGCAACTCTAGTGGTGCCATCTATGTCAGGTGCTGAGCGACATGATGTGCAGGAGTGTAGATTGACGAAACATGTTGAGAAATCTGAGGCAACTGAACGTCGGTTTTGTGGAGACGACGTAAGGGAGTTGCGGTTTGGATAATTAATGCGACGCGCGTGTTGCAGCAGCAGGGAAGATGTAATCGCTGCCAGTAAGACGGGGAAAAAGAGGAGGGAATAACGAAAATGTGGAAGGAAGGAGATGAAAGGTTGTAATAAATAAGCAACCCTGCACGAGCCTGTTTGGTTCATTTGCAGTGACAACCGACTTTCTTTTCCTCCGCCGCCATTTTTGTATTCAGCCTACTCTTTCCCGCCCACACTTTTCCGTTAGGAAATTCAGTTTCCTGGTCCCCCAAACGGGATAATCCCTAGTGCACCTTCCGGGACTTCCTCTTCCTACTCGCTCATAATTTATTGTCATCCGACCGGGTAATGAGCAAAAGTTTCTCTAGATGGATGTAAGGATGGGGAAGATGGAGGCATAAGGAGGAAGGATAGATGGATGGATGAGCTCTTCCGGAAATGTCGCAGCCTGCCAAGATTTGTGACCTGTCACCATGATAACTCGCTCATAAATGAGGAGGTGCAGCACCTGATTTGCGCCGGAAAATTTCCCAAATGATATAGAAAAGCGAGCAAATTTCTATCGAATTTTACTCGGCTTTACGCCGGATCTTCGCAGTCTAATTTGTATTTGGAGTAACTTTTCCCTTTGGGAGGAGCAGATAAGGGTCCTTTCTGACAAGATCCATCCCCCCCCAAACTCCTGTGATATGAATAAAAAGGAGCGTCTTTTTGTCACCGGATGGGCGAGGAAAACTCATTAAGACTGTTATTTGAAGTCCATTTGTCGAAACTTTATTTGTGCCTGACAAAGAGGCAAAAGAAGAAGAGGTAGTGGGAAGAGGGGGAGGGTTGTAGAAGGAAGAGGAAAAGAAGTGTGGAAAAGGGAGAGTTGAGTTGGTTCTCTCTCGTGAGGATGGTTCTTTTCAAGCCGAAGCTGGGAATTCAGTTTGCAGCCCACCTTAAGCCCTCCCCACCCGAAATTAGGCTGTCTCTCATTGAAAGGTAATACGGGGAATGGATCTGGAGACTTTGGGGCCTAATATGATTCCGACGAGAAAGCGTCGCCTACGAGAGAGTTTGGTGGGGGAGGGGGGAGAAAGAGACTGAGAGAAAGAGCTTCAGAAAGGAGGAGTAGAACCAAGTTTAGGCTACAACCCCCCCCCCCTCCCCCAGTGGAAATTGTGATCTGCCTATGGGATTTGTCAAATTGTCACATTTGATCACTGTCCGATTCAAATTATATCAGTTGTTGGTCCTCCCTTTAAATATCGATTGTTGTTTTCAGATCACAGCAAAAAGGGACGAGTAAAAGGATCCGCAGGGGGCGAAGTGCTAGTCGTCATTCCATCAGTCTTAGTAAAAACAATTTGTAAAAAGTTGGTTCGAAAAGTTTAGTCCAGACGGCCCCCTCTAAGGGTGGGGTTTGAAGGAAAAGGAGGGTTGGGGGTAAAGGAGGGATGGGGTTGTAATCAAAAATCGCAGCGAGTTCGTTAGGAAAGGCTTCCGTTTTCCATTCGGAAGAGACATTAGGCATCAATCAGTGGAAGGAAAGTTGCATCATTAGCCACCTTTTTTTATACTCCCGTTTCTCCCCAAACCCTAATTGCCGGCCCAGATTGTCAGGAGGACTCTGATAATGTTTTCGTTCTTTTTACTCCCGCGAAAAGTTTCCTTCCCATTGTAGCGTTACTCCTTTTTTTTGTTACTGCCAGAAGGAAGTAGTCGATCTGAATGTGAAATTCAATTCAGCCGAGAAGTCTTTAGGTGACGTCACTGGGTTTGGGAATTGCCGCAGCGGTTGTGGAATTTAAGCCGACCCAACCAATGAATCCAATGCATATTAATTGCCAGCGGAATACTCCTGTCTTTGTTAATGCCCCGCAAAATGCCTCCCAGTTAACTGTCGCATTACCAAACGGTGCAGGAAGCCTTGCTCGTCAGGTTCGTGCAAAACCCAAGAGAACGTTGCACAATTCGAATACCCAACGAGACCATCGGAAACCTGCAATTTCAAGAAATTATGTTAACAATACCGGATTCCGCTCAGTCCTATTTAGCGCCACAGTACGCCCATTCATTAGCAGTCTGATTAGAAATAAAGTGTTAATTGTGAGGCCATAACAAGCAAACTGTCCCCTATACAACAAGCGGGCTGGAAAAGTTTTGCATAAGATAATTCCTGCACATTGCCCCCACAAAGCGGCCGTATCAAAGTGATATTACATTTGAAAGGTGTGCGTAAGACAAATGTGAGGCTATAGAAGAGCAGAATAGAGAGATGGCTTGCTTCTGTATGGCTGGGGAAAGGAGGGAAGGGGAGGAGTGAAAACTTGGGCAAAGTTTGCATTAGGTTTGCAAGTAAAATGACCCCGAGGGAGCCCTAAAAAAGGCTGAATGGATTATTCGCACTAGTTAGTACCCTCCCCTGCAGTCTATTATTTGCCTTGCGGCCCTTGAGGAAGAAGGATGAGAGCTGAATCCCCTTTTCCCCATTCTATACTTTTTTTTCCTTTTTTCCCCTTATAGGTAGGTCGGGTTGTGGAGAGGGAAATTCAAGGGAAAGGAGTCGGGGAGCATTTGTTTCTCATCAATCAATAGGAGGGCACGCGAGTCGGCAGATTCACTGCGGGACAAAAGCCTGGTGACAAAAGCAACACTTGAGGATTTTCGCTTTTGTCAAGCCTGAGCCTCTGATGTTCTCTCTCTCACTCTCTCACTCTTTTTCTTCATTCCTTCTCTTCTTCCCTTCCTCCCCCCAAAACCTCTTCTGAGTAACTGATATTGGCTGCTGAGAAAATGAAAACTGCCTCCACCACCGCCTGGAAATTTCGTTCGGTGGGAACACGAGCTGGTATAAGAGTTTTCTGGTTTGGAATTGGTGTCAGAAGTATCAAAGACTCTCTTCCTCTTCCCTTGGGAGAGCAATCACCTCAGCATTTATTACATCCAGTGATTACACTCAATATTGTCTGTTGACTCGTGTCTTACAAGAGGACTTTTGCAATCATAAGGCCCTGCCAAATTGCAGGTTGGAAGCAAAAAAAATCACCTGTAAAAGCCAGCGAACCTAGTATACTTGAGGTAGAATCAGATTAGTAAAATTGCCACTTTCTGATAGATGCGGGACCCGCAAAGTAGAAGTGCATTTCAGGCGTACATAACCATAAAAAGCGGAAGAGACTGAATCCTCGACTCCTTAGTGGAGAAAAGAGTCTCTCGGGAAAGCAGAGGTTTTACGATGCCATTAAGTAATTTCGTCGCATCGTGAAGATTTGGATGCGACCTCTGGCGAAAGGGGCTTGCAAATTCTCGCCGTCTTCTCAGCAGGCTGTCTTGCATTCCTACAGCTCACCAAGTAGACCCTTAAACGCGCAACTTGAACAACTGCAGCAGCCGGAAAATTCCAGAGGATTTTAAACCTCCTTTTTTTGTATATATCCCCCGCTTATCTTTATTTTTTCTAGCAAGCCCGATGAGTATAATCCTCTCTGCGCACACAATCGCCGGGGGATGGCGCCGGAGTCGATGGTCCGTTTCCAAATATTGTACTATTGGCTCTGCTGTTTCAACAGAATTAGGTCCCTACACCGCAAAAAATGCGATGGGATTCAAATGGATCAAGCAAATTAAGCGAATCGTACCAAACAAGTAAATTTGTGTGCATAAATCATGGGGAGCGGGCGTTACTTTGGCGTGGGCACGTACGTGTATATTGTGAGCGACGTGCGTGTCCGGAAGCCAGAGGCACACATCAGGCTCGAAAAGACAGCGACGTGTGGTATGTTATAAAGGCGGGCTTCAACTATACGGTAATGTTGGTGAAGCTCGCGGGCCTTGCTGTAAACCGGAGCTTAGCCACACAGCTTTGCGGGACTAACTGGGATTGTTTACCTTATCATAATGTATTCTAATGAGTGTAAATGAGCGCGGGTTCTTCCAGAATCGGGCTTGGGAAGCTGGGCAATCAGCGCCTAGCTTTTTTTATAGTCTGCGCTACCTCGCTCTTTCGAGTGTAAAAATATGCGCGCGTGATGCCAAGCAGAGTTAGTTGGCCGGATCCAATCGGGGTATTGTTCAGTGATCATGTTTTTGCAGTGGGCTCAACCAAGTAGCCGGTATAATATCGTGAAAACTCGACACATGGACCAGCGGATTCGTCCCTAGCAACTTGGTAGAGCAAATCCGGATGGATCTGTGGCCGAAGAGAGTCAAAGCGGAATCGGTCGACTATATATCGGGGGTCTAGTGGATGGGGGAACGTGCGTGGCCCTACTGATGTCTAAGGTTTTTTTTAAAAGGAAAGGTCCTGAAGGGGCGGTGGTGTGCCCCTGGGCGAATATTGATGGAGTTAGGCGGTAGGCCCCAGGGAGCAGGTGGCCCCATCAACAACTCTTTCATGTCTGAATGTGCCTGCGGGCTGGTCCTCTGGAATCAAGCAACACCATGACCCCCTGGCTAATAAAACAGGGGGGAAAGAGGTAGTCTAGCTAAATGTATAGCTGTAAGGAGCGTGGATCCTATTTGTTCGGATCCGGGTGAACCGATCTGAAGCTTTTGAGTCGAGATAGGGTAGGGTAGGTGCATTCAGGCAGGGCAGGACAGGGCATGGGGGCCATGAGGCAGGCAGGCGTGACTCTTCGCTTCCGAGCCGCAGTTTGAAGAGACAAGTTGGGACGACTTGAATAGGACTCGGAGTGGTCCAGTCACAAGAGCTTGGCCAAACATGAACTCGCGGCACTCATTGGCCTAATGGAATCTCTCCATCTCTCAATTCGGTTCCAACCCCCCCTTGCAGCAGCCTGCTGGGCCTAGGACCCATCCCATCCCATCCCTTCCTTCGCTTTTCCTTTCCTTCAATGTGCACCCGGTTGGTTGGCTTTGCAGGAAGATCGCATCGATCCATCGCACACCTCTGGTCGACTCTCCGCTGCCACCTTCACAAGGACCACACCAAAATTTTTTGCCTATACTGCTGCCACTCTGCTTTTTTTTGCATGAACTTTTTTCTGGGCGAGTCGTGTCCATTTTCCGGTGCTTGAGTTGATGCGAAGAGCCGTCATAATGCACCGGGAAGCATAAACGGACCTGAAAGGCAGTCATAATATTTTTCCAACTTCGTTTATTTTCCACCTAGTGTATATAGGAGGGTCCATCCCAGGGCACTTCACCGAGGCTCTGCCGCAACTCGATACAGCATATACACATTGGCCTCAGCTGCCTTCACCTTCTGCTAGAGTGGACTGTACAGTAGGTCAGGATGTCTTTGGAACATTGGCGTCGTTTCTACTCGCTAGTTCTCCATGGCCTGCGTGAACCCTGCCTGCCGACACTTTGGCTGCTCGATTAATTGGCTTGGACTCGTTTTGCACACAGGCACGCAATTCCCTCCCACTTGGAATGCATCAAAGGGGGAATGGTTGGGCCCCAGGAATTCCTTCAGGACTAGGGCCAGAAGGGGCAAGAAACGTCTTTAAGAGCCCTTGCATTTTCGGGTGGTGTAGAGTTCCCAAACTGCGCCGGTGCGTCAATATTGTTATTGTGGCACATTCGGATGAGTTATTGCCTAGGACAAATAACTCATGAATAATGCACTGTTTCGAATAGAAACTTTTTGTTGACTTCCACTTTTCGACCAAACTCTCGGGATTTAATTTGCTGCATATATTTTCATTTCTAAAAATGGTGAATACATTACGGGTTCTAATTATTGCAGGTGGGGGTCTCCAGAAAATTTCAGGAACAATAACTAGAAAAAGTTGCGGTATGTTAATGGCATCATGTAGCGTCAGGTAATTGAAAAAAAAAATGCTTTGTGGTTTTCAAAATGTTGAGAGAAGCACCCTTGCACGAATGCGCACTGTACTGAACGTTTGATGCGTGAAATGTGCGCATGGAATAATTCAGTTCAACCGTTTTCATTTCTCTTGTCCACAAAATATGGCATCTATGAGATTGATAAAGGTTCATAATTGTGGTGTACATGTATGTTTTATCCAGTTTTCTTTGTCACACATGCGCATTGTGTTATAATGTAACTTTACGGTTTGTACTTATGCATGAGGTGAATGTCAATACTTTTAGCATACATCCTCACTAATGGCACGTATATTGACTGTCCAAAGACTGTCGCATTTGTGCATTCATCGGAGAATATCGATTCAATACTGTTAATTCAATTTCGTGATGAATCATTATACGCTAATAGACTGACATCCTATTATTAGTTTCGGTCTATATGTCGCATTAAAAATTTGCTTCTGTTGCCCCATATTAAATTGAATAATTTCTGCCATTAAACCGATAGAGCTAATGCAGCATGTAGGAGTAGCTAGTTTACTGTGCTGTGATTCAGTTACCATTAACTTCTGCATATAAGTCAAGCTAGCTCTAAAAACATCTCAAAAATTTAAATATTGGGCATTAATTTATTGACGCTACGTTTCATGCTGGATTTTTATTCACTATTTTTGATGTGATGTTATTTTGTACAGATACCGTAATAATTATGCCCTTTCATGCAGTTTTCTATGGAAAGCAAGTCCGGGTCACAAACAAGAACGACCTTACACTTCTGATTGGGGACTAACTAGGTCCTTTGTACCCTACTTACTGGGCCATCCATACCGTGCAGGAATGGGGGCTGGGTTTCACACACACACACACACACAAAAAAAGCCGATAAGGTCGGGGCCAAATAAAACCAATAGGGAGCAGGATGAGAGGAAAAAAGCTTGGCGATCATGCAGCAGACCCACACCTTTTCCATGTCTCACAGTCAGCTTTGATAATATCCATGATTTATGAGGCCTCAACTCTGTACTGCGCGTGCTGCACTTCCTCCATATACGCTTGTTTGACTTGTTCCCACAGTCACGTATAATGACAGTACATGTGTATGTGTGTGTCAGGAGGGGGATGCGGGTGCTGGGTATACCAAGGGTTTACTCATGTTTGGAAGGACTAAACGGCTAAAAGTATCACATATGTATATGTATATCTTTGAGCACTTGCATTTTACATTGTATTAGAACGCTTTTTGTCACCTCGCAAAGTATGATCTTACTGTAGGATAGTACAAAATCTTGTTAGTCTTCTTACAGGATCATAAAATGCAGAGTATATAGATCAGGCGGATGTATATTCCAGTTCAGCTAGGTTATACGCTATATATGCAGTACACGTAGGCGTTTCACTTTGTGAGTTTGTGTGCAATATCCAGTAGCATACTTTTGCAACATTTATTGTTCAGTGCAACTTACAAATAATTTATTAAATTGATGCAAAAGTACAATGGAAAATGCGTAAAAATAAACTCTTAGGTTGTCGCATAATTTTCCAGGGTAATGTATGCAGTGTTTAGAATTCGAGGGAAATCTATGCAGGATTTTTAGACTGCTCTAAATAGTGAAAGCATATACTGTAGTGCTACTGTGCCATGTGGAGCGGAATGAGTTGGGATTGCGTCAGCTGTGATGCATGAGTTTGAATATGTAAATTATTAATGTATGCAAGAAATTATCCCGTGACGTTCCCACGCGTTAAGTACACTGCATACAGTGTTATATGTTGCATTATTTCATGGAAGTAATTTTAGAAGGTCTATTTTGGTCTAACTCTACGCACTGGGAATAACGGATGGTGTTTTCACTGTGACATACAGTGTAATATATTCCGTCCAACACGTCAATGCTCCTCTTTTGTTTAATTAAGGGAAGTCCTCTGACAGAGATGAATACGAAATATGCTTCCATCATATATTTTTTGTCCGCTTGGCCGGGACAAAGATAAAAATTAATATAATCTTGTATGAATCATTACTTTTTTTCCCTGCTGCGGTTCCTTCATCATCTCTCAACCCCCCTCAAATCCAATTCCTTCCCCGCAGATCCCGCAAAACCCGTTCCGCAGAAAGGTCCGTCAATTTTCTGCTGCTTCCAAAACATGGAGAGACCTTGCGTGCATTTTTCTTCCCCGGAAAGGAATTTATGGCATTCCGTTTTCTGTCCGCTGCGCTCTCCTATCAACCATATACTTACACAGACAGTCTCCCCGCCCTTTATCTCCCCTCCCATCTTCCTTCCTCCAACTCCCACTCCTTCCCCCTGCAGCACAACCCAACATCCTATCCCGAAATTCCCCTTTGTTGCGGAGGAAGTGGATGGGATGGTAAATATACGCGGTATTGAGAGTTCGGCATCTTTGGCAAATTAATGCTTTCAAGGGTCTCCAGGGGACTTTTTGGGAGAATTGTATATAATTTCAGTCATCCATTTTGGTGTGCGCCACTTTAATTGAGACCTGATTTTTGCCCTTTCATGGAGTCGGGATTGCTGACGATAATTCAATGTTTGGAGTGTCAAAGAACGTGGTCATCTGTTAGTATTACCTCGTTTAATGGCGTCATGCACGAGTTAATTCAAAATGACAAAACTGTTAAGTTGATCAAACATTATTAATCAGTTTGCTGAAATGATTTGATATCCTTTGTACACGCACATGCCGGCTGCAAAACTAGTCCCACACAGTACGAGTAAACAGAATTTGTAACTCGGACAATATTCTGTTAAGCAACAATTATGCTCCACCGCAATTGGTGACGTCGTAAAAACAAAAGTCCTGCCACTCTGTCAACCCTCCGTCATCCCATGGGTCTCGTAAACAAAAGCTCAAGTGGGCCAAGGTGAGACGTAATTTTTGTGTCCCTTTTCCCTCGACGGACACATCGTCAGATTGGCAGCCGACACAAAGTTGGTTTCCCCCCGTACCTATAGGGCTAGCTGACAGGGAATTAATTTCATTTGCTGCAGGACCCTAGGAAAAAAAAAATCACGGGGACTCGGACCAGCTTCATTAACCCTCTCTGGTGTGCGCTGTCACGGCATTAATTTTTTTAAAAACATGTACTCTGTACTCAGTACGCAGCAGGCTGTCACACCTCCAGTGTGGCAAGCCGGCCGGAAAAGTGGAAGCTGCTGGGATTTTGAAAAGGGAGTGGGTTCGAACTAGTCTCTTCTTTTTCTGCAGAAGACAGGTGGAGAAGTCCCCACGGCCTGCTCCGGATTGACGCCTCTCCTTTTGGTCCTGAGCCGGAAATAGAGCTAGGATGATGCAGCCTTCCGGAAAATCCTGAATCAGTTCCTCTTCTTTTTTTCAGATGGGCCTGCTGCTTGGGAGCCTCCTGGTGCTTCTGCTGCTGGGTCCCAGGGCCGAATCCCAGGGCGGCCCGCAGGTGGTACCCTGTCCCTTCAACCCACTCTGCTCCTGCAAGATGGAGTCGGCCGGAAGCAGCTTCGAGTTTCCGGAGGACAGGCAACCACCTCCGCACAACCGGGACGGAGTCAGGGACGTCTACTGCGTCGGCGTACCGTTCGCCAAGGTGCCAGGTCAGTCATTTTTACTCTACTCTGGAGCAGGTCCAAGTGTCACAAACAGTTTACGCTGGGGTGACCACAAAATTGCCAGGTGTTGGGTAAACGCAGCGGCAGAATAAAGCTGCGAGTTCTTTTCATCTCGACCCATTTTTCTGTAATGTATGTGAGGGAATCTATTTTAGGACTGAAAAGGATATTGGACTTGTAGAGAACGTAGGTGAAAAATTCAGAGTTCCTGCCTGTCTGATCCATTCATTCTGCGAGCATACAGCTCTAATTTTTCTGTAGGCAGAGTGGTCAGATAGCTCACTGACCACCTTGGGGAATCAAGAGACTGTGTAAGCAGTGTTGCCTTCTTATTAGACCACATTTGTGTCCCGATTCATGCCTGCAGGTCATCCACCCTAATGCCCGCCCCACGTTTCCGGATTCTTATTGCGTACAGCGGTGCATAAAGCTGTAGTACAATGCAGGCAAGATGGCGACTCCAATATCTTCCTGTTCAGAACCCGTTTCCGAGGCAGACGCGCGGGTTTAAAATTCACGGGAGGGCATATACAATTTTTCAGGCAGACATATTTCATTTGGCAGAAGCAAGCGTCTCCCTCGGGACAGGTATTCCTCCCTGCTACAGACTCTGTGCCCCACTTTTTCCGAAGTGAAGAGGCAGATTGATCGGGGATTCGCCACCGAACAAATAACTAGGAAGGGGTCCCTTTGTGGACCACATGGCGGGGCGGACAGCCTGCCAATTTTATCGCCTGCCTGATTTTCTCTTTTGCGCCACCCTCTTTTTATTCCATCCATTTCTTCATTTCTTGCCCCCCCACCATCCACCATCTCCCATGGGTTGATAATAAAAAAAGGAGTTGCGCCGAATGCTTTTCCAGCTGGAACTAACCAACTCATCTGCTCTAATGCTACCCGGTACGACATCAGTCAAAAAATCAAAACCTGTCTTATACTATGTGACATCAACTAGCACTAACAAGCCCATTTCGGGCCAGCCCAACTTTTCCTCGGGTTAATGACATGCTGTCAGTTTTTGCTTAACTATGTACAGTGTTTGCGTACACCACAAACGGGACGGGGAACCCTTTTTTCGTGCGGTTTTCGTCCGCAGATGCGTATACTGAAAGATAGATGCAGGCCGGTTTAAAAATAAATTCAGCTCTGAATAGAGAATGCTTCTGGAGCGAAAATGATGACCCCTGCACTACTAGCGCTCCGAAATGTCAAGTGTACAAGTCACAAAGGTCACAAGGAATCTGCTAAATCTGTATATTTTTAGATATAAAAAAATTGTCGAATCCGCTTATATGTTGACAAGGTTTTGCTTCCTCACATTTGTTCACAAAGCGACTTGACATTTGAGCAGCTTCAGCTTGAAAAGCTGAGCGTATTAGTAGTTTTTTAAGGCGAAAAAGGATGGGAAGACATTTGCAAGAAAGGAAAAAATGTGGGGGGCTGAGAAGTGGGGATGGGTATACAGGAGAGAGGGGGGGGAAAGCGTGCAAAAGTGAGTGTGCAAAATGGCAGCAGCAGGTTGGCGAGAGGACGTTGTCGCCTGGGAAAGTTCCTTGGGAAATAGATTCCTTTGGGAGGCAGCTGAAGGAGGAGTCGCTCCTCTTTTGTAGCTGCAATGGAAATGCCAACACCCAGCCAGAAAAATGCCGCTCACAGGAATGGTAGGGGGGAGTCGAAGGAGTATGAGTCTCGGGTGGGGGTTCGGGCTTCGGCCAAAAAAAAAAACGAAAAAAAAAAAATGGAGGTCGATACAGCCCCCTAGGAAATTGTGCGGCGCAGGTGAGCGGGATATTTTCAGCCTACCTTTCTTTTTTCATAAGGATAAAAAAAAACTGTGACTTGTTACGGAGGTCTCCAAGGATTGATTGTCTCGTTTAGTTCCGAGGTTTCCATTAGATTATCGTGGAAAAAAAAGAGCCATCGAGTTACTTGCAAATGTTACAAATTGCATTTCGACTTAATGAACAAAGTCCTCTGTCCTTCGTATTACACCAATCCTATTA
>KZ538438.1:55433-70228 GCA_000934665.2 Catajapyx aquilonaris | reverse complement strand
ATCCGGATTCCTGTGACGTAACATTCCAACGAAGGACTTTGATCGTCCTCGTCCGGGATGGAAGACCAAAAAAAAAATGGAGAGAAGATTTCATACATTTTTGCCGACGTTTTCATTCCAAGAAATCGCGTTTCTCTGCTACAACCCCCGCTATCAAGGGCACCCTTTCCATAGAAAACTGTACATGTTACATGAAAGGGTTTATGAGAGAAGGGACGGCAAGCAAAAGAACAAAAAAAAATTCATTCATAACGCCAACTTCTCTCAGAAAAAAAAAAACTCGCTTCGTGCAAAATTAGGAAGTGACCTCAAATCACGCTAAAGAATAATGGGAAAAAAGGGGGAGCTGATTCATGCCATGATACACTTTATCCGCAATTTTTTTTTGCAAATACACACCAAGAGTTTTGCTAAACAGCACATTTTTCCACACTTCTTTTTGTCTTGATACCGCTCATGATATGCTGGGTGAAACAAAAGACGTTGCCCATTATCTCAGCGAGAGAGAGTCAAAACTATAGGCCTTTAATTCGCCAAATAGGACAAGTAGTGCAAAAATGCAGTTAGCGTTTACACATTTTTATCCAAAGAACATTTTTTCGGTTATAAAATCATATTTTTTCTAATTATAGTCTAAAAATGTTCCCCTTACTGATGTGGGCGGCATGGATTTTTCATAATAACATCTTGACTTGTATACTAGACCACAATGTATCTCCACTCATGTTAAAAATTATAATCCCCGGTCTAATTATTAACATGGCAGGGCAGTATGTGAACATTAGTGAAACGACTGGTGTATAGCTCTGCTCGGCATCAGTTATTCCACAGTTCCTAATGACCGCTTTACAATGATAATAAACGTACTAATGGTTTCTTTAGAGCAATTGAATGATGATAGGGTTTGGCTATATAGAGTGGGGGGGACATCTGCGGTTGCAGCTGTCAAGCTGCCAAACCCGATCGCTAAACCCATTTTCTGCAAAGTTTTTGCACGGATTTACCAGTTTTATTTCCCTCCCCCCCCCCTATACTATTCCTTGCCTTTTTGCGGGGCACACAAAATGTGCACGAATTCAATTAAAACCATGCGTGCTGCTGTATACACGGGAGTATTATAGTTGAAAAAGTCATGCAGCAGCCTATATAATGCCGCGTTGTAAAACTTTTTATTCCCATAAATGGATATCTTAAAAATGGAACATGTGACTTTGGCAGTGATGAGCCGTTATTACCACGAGGAGTTTGTTTTCGACACGCAGTCTGAGCAGATATGCTATCATTATTAGCCAGGCGGATATGTTTGTCCTTAAGAGTGGGGAAGGAAATTAAGAAATTTAGTTGAAAAAAAAAAACCGACAAGAGCGTAAGTTACATAAGTACTGCATATGCTCAGATGATTTCACCACTCAACATGTGATGGGAAACGGACCACCACGATTCTGGAAAATCAAGAGGCGGTTCTCCTTTTTTTTCATTACATGTAAGGCAAGACTCAAAAGCATGGTATAAAAAGTCTTCCAACACACGCTGGCAGGTTTTTTTTCTGATATAAAAAAAGGTGGGCAGATCCATAGCAAGCAGTTCAGTAGTGGCTTCTTCTTAGTCTTGCTTGGTGATCTTCTACGTGGGGAGGCCTTTTGTTATAAGATCCCCCTGGTAGAGTGAATAGTGTAGATTGGAAGAGGAGAGGTGGGGGGAGTGATAAATTAATTCCTCAGACTTTAAAAGGGCCATGTTGACATCCCGGGGCCGAGACACAACATGTTGGATTGGATAAGATGGCGGGGCCCGTTCGGAGAGGACACGGAAAGACCATTAGGCTGCTAATTAGGCTGCATCGCGGCCGACTCGGGCTTGGCGCCTGTCCGGTGCACGACAAGACGGACAAGACGAGAGAAAAAAACACCAAAGAAGGAGGGAAAAAAGTATATCCTGGAATCAAAAGAATTTTTGGCTGCTTCACCAGTATACAGTGCTGCATGGCCAGCAAATATTTCCATCCGCAATTAATTCAAACCACTAATCAGGCCCATTCGCACGTCATTGTTCAGCACAAATAGAGCCAATAAAACACGCCCATAATGGCACGGCCTACATACTCTTCCGGCTCAAATTTGCAAAAAAAAATCGCAAAATTTGACGCCAATATGCCACATCCTTTTTTTTTTTTTTTGGAAAGCACCACCTTTACCCTCTAAAATAAAAGTCAACCTTACATATCTCAGTAGCCCAACCCACATACGGAAAAATTAAATCAGATCTCCCCCTCAACCTAGCTCTCCCTGCAAAGCAAAGTGACATAACTGCCACGAGTCCTAAGTGACTGTCTGCTCCCCGGGTATGGCGTTGGGAAGGGAGGAAAGGAGGAAAATGAGGGAGGAAAAAGGGACCGGGAGAATTTTACTCTTTTTTGAGTAAAATTCTCCCGGTCCCTTTTTCCTCCCTCATTTCAAAGAATATAAAAGACAGGGGAGAAAAAAAGGAATGGCAATTACAAGTGTTAGTTTACGAGACATGTCTGGCAGCAGGAGAGGGCAGATTACCTACACTTTCATAATAGAATATGGGGAAACTCGGAGGAATTAATCAGACTCCTGGATGACGGTTATGGCCCGAATTAGACCTCATTTGACCCTCTAGGCCACCTCTTTTTTTGTGAGGGGGGAGGTAAAAATCCCAGTGTCCAATTTTGCAGGACTAGTTAGCCCTCGTAATATCAAGACGGCACATTGCTCATCACATAATGGGGAGGTCCATGGTGCTAATTTTCTCTCACATGCTGTTGTAGGTACGTGGATAATTCGGTTTGTTAGCCAATTCAGGACAAGGTGAAAAACCGTACTGTTGCTCTTTCCCACGGACTGGGAATTATTTTTTTCCCCTCCCGCCGTGTTCCGGACCGAAAAACGGAGCAGTTCTTTTTCGGCAGTGAACTTTCCGTGGGCCCACGCGACTATTAACGCTTTAACGCTAAAGAGGCACGAAGTCCTTTAATCTGTGGCTTCTGGAGGCGCTCCATGGAGCACGGGGGCCCCCTCACGCCTGTCCCACCCCCCTTCTCTCCACTTGCTCTCTCTCTCTCTCTACTGAACATGTGAAAACCAGCTAAGCACAAGCGCTTTGTGGTCTGCCAGAGCTGACCGAGACCAACCCCGAAACTCTACTCGTAGGGTCAGGCTCAGTGGCAGGGAATTAAATGGTGGTCAAGAAGCGCACTATTTTGGGATCACCATCAGTGAATTTATAAGCAGGCGATGTTGTTACTGCGCCGGATTATTCCCACAGAAAACTGTAAAAGCCTGGGTAATTTTACATCTATTTCAGACTGTCGCAATATTTGTCAAAAAAAATAGTATACAAAACGCATGAAAATATAGACATGATAATTGACAATGTACATGGTGACTATAAGTACATAGGTAATTGAACAATATTGATTGTATTGTTGGTTTTCAGTTATGCCAACTCCGAGTGCCAACTGTGCCAACTCATCCTTTACTGACTGACAACAATCTGCTAGTTGGCCCAACTGGAAACCAACAATGCAATCCAATTACCTGACTTTAGAGTCACCTTGTCCTCATTGTACTGTACTGTACGGGAAGAGAGGTAAAATAATTTTTTTTTAAAAAAAATAAATCATCATCATCGTCATGATATGGTAGAGTATGATAGCTGTAAATATAAAACTTTATACAACAATTGCTGACTATGTAACTTTTTAAAATTAAAATGCAGTCTTTTTGTTGTTTTATCGGAGTGACGTGTCAGGATGGTAGCGGTATATATTTTCTCAATCTAAAAGGTTCTCAGCTGTTGCCGCTTTATCTGACTTTAATGGGCCGTTAAGTGCTGGTAAAGGCAGTTAAATTTGTTTATAGTGGCACTTTACTGCCGTTAGCTCGTAACGGTCCGTTAAAATAAGTTGGAGAAACTGGACATTAGCTGTGGGAATATTCAGCAGTGGGAATGAATAGGCCTAATAATATTTTGCATAAGTATAAAGCTATTGGCTCAGATTTCATTCATACGTGTCGGCACACTATTGGTTCATATCGTACATGACGTGGCAGTCGGGTATTGGTGGACACTAGCTATTGGTGGCGATTGGTGAGTGACGTGTCCTCTGACGTCACATGGTCAGGTTCATGTATTCAGCCCTGGAATCCGGACGATGACTCGTGGCGCGATAACGCTTAAGGCAGGTGGTAGTGGGGATCTTTTTGGCAGGATGGGATAAAAACCCGGTTTGTGTTAAGGGGGAGGGAAACACCCCCATCTACCCCCCTTTCAAAAAAATGGATGGATGGTGGTGGTGGTGGTAGGAGAGGGCAGCGGAAGTGCAGAGGCGTGGAGATGGATGGCGGCAGTTCGGCGGGGCCTCATTCTTATGGGCCGGCAGCCAGGCGTCGGAGGTAGGGCCGACAAACCACGTCACAACAACCACCACGAAGAATAAAAAAATAAAAAATAAAAAAAATTTAACCCGGCCACCAGCTCGGAGGCTAATAAAATTAAAATTACACCCAGCTATTATATGCCCCCGCACTGTCGTCTTATAGGGTAATGAAGCAGGCTTACAGTTGGTCTAAAACGGAAGCTCCACCTGTTTTTATAATACAGTATATTTATTATTATTATATGTAAAGGACAATCGGAGGGGGATCATTCGGTGGCGTTTTCTGTGGGCGGGTTTTATAGTTTCGGGGGGGAACGGGTCCATCCTGTCCTCTTATCTATGTCCCATGGGAACATAAAACGTCATACAGTAAGCAGTCTCTCATTGAACGTCATGCACTCAGTCACGGAATTATTACCCGCTGCCACGATAAGGGTTTCCCGAAGCGTCGTAATGAGGCCCTCTTTCTTTCTATTTTTTTTGAGGAGGGGTAGAAGAGGAGGATTCGGTGAAGAAGCAGTTTTTCGCCAGATTTTTATATTCCGAGCTCGAATGACACGATGAAGGGGCCTGCATAGCGACACGAAACGGCCTCTCTGCCGGAAATAATTGCACCCTTTTATTCCGGTGGTGGTAAGAAATCGCGCGACAGATGCTCAGCTCTTTTATAGTTTTGCTCGTATGACCTTATTGCATGAAATGCCAAAATTTTGCACGTGTACATTCACAGTTATATTTATAGATCAAAGGAAAACGATAATTTTGCAATTTAAAAACTTGGGAGTTAAGTAAATTAATTATTTCACATTTCCCGTTTTCAATTGAAACTCCATCGTGTACGTTTGATTGTTCGTTGCATTGTTGCCGGTTGTGACGTCCGGTTGAACACATTGTAGAAGCGGTGTGCATTTATATAAATCCCGGAAATTCCAGGCATAAAGTTGCATTATTGCTATGCACAGTGTGTTATTTATCGGATCATGACAGGTATTCAACAGTTTCGTGCGCAATTTTTTTTTTCCTCTACTGTAACATGGTAATTGCCAGGTGCGGGCTTGCACGTGAACTCAATAATAGCGCAGGTTAATTGTTATGGTACATACTTTTAGTTGCGGTGGGTAGATTTATTGTTTGTAATTGCGCTGTGTTTGAGGACAATTATTTTAAATTACTTGCTCTTTTCACTCTGATTGCAGAATGTTTCTACTTGCAATTATTGCGTAGCGTTGTATGTGAAGGTGATTCAATGCACAAAAGTAGAGGAAATGGAAAAAAGCAGCAGTTATTGACGGTTAAATCAGAAAATTGCTAGTTATAGTGCTGAACAATCCAAGCATTTTTTTCCTTCCGCAGCTGTCTGTAAATTATTTTGACAGTTTTTTTTCTTAATTTTATAATTTTCACTATTCACACTTTAAAGTTTAAATAGTGTAATGACTCATTTTGAGAAAACATTTTCCTAATAGACACAAGCAAAATTTTCTCAATGCGTTGTTGTGTCAGCTGAAAGTTCTCCAAAGGCATTGTTGCCTTAACAAGCGCATAAAAAGTGCCAACCACCCACAATAATTTAGAGACTTGCACATTGCATAACCCTGTGTCCAAAAAAGCACTAATGCAATTCCCCCACTAAAAGCGATAATAACATGGAATTTTTTTTTGGCCCGAAAACACAACGCTGCAAGCATGTATTAATATCTAAACACCAATTAGACACAAATTGCTTACTTTTTTTTCTCTCTCTCTCTCTTTCCCCACCCCACTTTGGGCCCTGTAAATGAAAATTCATTCTAAACAGCCTTTCACTGCTGGCTTGCATCACACTGCTGCTGCTTCCCCTCGCACTAATGATCACTTTAATGCAAGATAAAACATTCACCCTATATCCTAATCTGTGGCTCACCCATACATGCAACCGTTATAGCCGCGTTACGATATAATATTAATACCCTCCCACCCCGGAGCATCAACACTTTGTTCCTCTCTCTGCTGGCCAAACCTAATATATACCCGGGGCCCTTTTTGGCCATTCCTAAAATGCTATATGAGAGCCTAACCCCTTTGTCAGCCGACTCAGCAGCATGTACAAAACGCCGCCCGTAGATATTATATACGATTGCCTCTAATACGTGTGCTCGAGAGAAGTCAAAATTACAGGGCCCCACTGTTCGTTTGGCCTTTTGAATATTCATGGGGCCCATCACTCCTCGGCACTTACTCTGCAAATAACTCGAGTTGTCCGACTCAATGTGTGTGTGTCTGCTGGCGGCTTGTTCTGTGGGGAGACTAAGCAAGACAAACATTGGCAAAAAGGCGATCGAAGTGTAAATGAAGGTAACGATGTGGTTTATATTATGCGAAAAATCGGAGGGGGGTGTGCAAGAGTCTTTTCAGAATCGATTCACTGGAGCGTGGCTGAGAACAAGGCTGTTTTAATATTGACGAGCATATTTGGCCCTGAACTGGTCGATACTGATGACATGTGATCGTCGCAGCCCATATGTGGTATAGAGACTATATAGTCGTATAGAAGAAGTCAATTGCGATGAAGACATATATAGGAACAGAAATGAGATACGTATACAATTAACTGCCAAAACAAGCTGTGATGTTTTTATTTGTACGTGAAGCAATGAAGCATTGTCAAGTAAGGCGGTGCTATACAAGAGGCTCGTTGTGATGAAAAGTTCACAGTATCTATATACACTTGTAGAGGTAAACAGGGGCAAAAATTAGCCAGTATGAACATTTCCAAGCTTCCAAATATAGAAGAGAAGGTAATTTCAGGGGCAGCATCTAATTGGATGCTTATAATTTATCATTTTGGCATCTTCCTTTTAAATATTTCCCTGCCTTTCCATGTAAGCACAAGGTCATTGTTCAGGCTGCAATCCACTGCCCATAATCACTGCACAGCACAGATCATAACTTATTTATTTTTTTGTCACTAACTTAAAAATCGAAATGAAGTCCGGGTGGTCCGGATGGAGGACGGTCGCACGCGGGCATTCCCATCGTAGATGCACATTTTCTGGGGAATGCAAATGACAATCAATATCCTTGCAACATAATTTTTAAGACTATAGATTTCACAAACAAGACTAATAAGCGGTATTAAAACCGATCCCTCTCCAACAAAGTGCCCTGTAAAACTAATTGTCTCTAGGGATATGGCTCCATGATGTGCAACACAAAAGTTACGCAACACAGGCTTATACGTCTGCTTTCTCAAAGCATAATTTACTGACGTATGCTATGAAAATTTCAGCTCCAGTTATCTTCTCTTCGACTCTGTATATCCAACACTGTGCAATATATTTTTACCTTGTTAGCTATTGAACAATTGTAAGGCAATCATCAATAGTGAATCAAAGCAGATGTTATGAGCTTCCAAATGCAGCAGCTGCAAGGCACTGATAATTAAATAGCATCTTGTCTGGTGCTGACATATGAAATTAATTATTTCGTCTCAGGGAACAAACCACCATCACTCACATATGGGTTGGAAGCATACAATATTTGTAAATATAAATACTCAGCCTCAATCTAGATTATTTTATCGATATTGTCGATAGCAGACTTGTTGGCCCCATGTTGAAGTTGTAAGACAAATACTACATGATAATGCACGGTCGTTGAATTTGAAAAAAAATATGAAGAGTTGTAAGCTCAAAGAGCGTCCCACAAATTATTCAGACAAACCAGGAAAATATTTTTTCTTTCATCCAATTGGCATTACTGTTTCTGTAAGGTTTTACCTTACAGAAACAGTAATGCCAATGGGATGAAAAATAAAATATATGCCTGTTTTGTCTGCGAATAATTTTTTAAAGCCCTTTTTGAGGTTACAACTACTCATCAGATTTTTAAAAATCAACGACCGTGGTGCAACACGCATTTTGGCAACAACGCAACTGCGTTTAACCAACGGCAGAATGAACGCGCATGACTTGATCATGAACCCTGGCGTTAGATACGTCCTCTGTTTGTCTCCGGTCCATCCGTCGCCCACATGTTTAAGTCCCCTTTTCTAAAGTGGCGAATTCCCTCCCCTAGCAACCCTGAGGGAATCACACACGGCATCAGGTGCGGTGGAACCCTCCCAGCAGCAGCTCTCAATCAAAGAGACCCATCCGCGCAGGGGATGTAGAGCAGCAGAGGTGGGGGAGAATCAGTGGCGTCCATCCGGGGAACTCTATTTCGTCCCCCCACAGCCGCCATCAACCACACACCGCCTTTCTTTTGGTTGCTGTGTGTGTGTGTGGAGTGATGGTTGGATTAAATAATCACCAGAAAAAGAGAGAAGAAGAAGAGTATTTCTCTCTCCCAGTGATTTGCTTCCTGACAAAATGTTTTCAAGCGGCGTGTAGAAAGGCGGCCGCTCTGGTCTGCTCGGGTCCTCGGCGATTCCAGAGCCCTCTCAATAATGCACCCGTCCCCTGAATTATCCAGGAGGACACGATTTTCCTGTTAAACGGCGTGAAATATTCACAGGGTTGGCAGGACATTTGTCTCCCCCCGGTCTCACCCGCCGCGCCTGTCAAGGCGAAGTTTGCGCCCGGGAGGTGATAAAAGATTGACGCCATTTCAAAATGACGCCATGGCTTTTCGGCTAGGGGTTGGCGTCGCGAGATCGAATTGAGTGGAGGGGGTTTGGGTGGGTGGGTGATGGTTGCATGGAGAGAGGAGGAGGCTGTGGGTTGATTGGGAATTGTTGAGCGTACATGTGCCGTGGGTGTGAGGGAGTTGACGCGTGACGTGGTGGGCGCGATATTATTAACTGATTGGTCACTATAATGTCATGGGGTCGATTATTTTCGCAGAGTGAAAGTCAATGTCCGTTACAGAGTAAAGCAGCTTTAGGAAAGAAAGCGCTGAGTTTGAACTTCTAGGCTAGGGTCAACCTATATTAGCCAACTTCGTGGTACACTTAGCATTCCTAATGAGGAAATCAGCATCAAATTTTTTTCCTACTGATATATTAGAAAGGCAGACATTATTCTAACATCATATCATGTGCAGGGTCCATACGAATAAATCTGTCAAAATGATATGGGTGGTAGGGGGTGCATATGGAAGATAATGGCTTGGATCAGAACGGCCGGCGACGACACTGACGTCGACAATGTCTAATCTGAGAGTATGGATACCCCCGTGCGTGTCTGCATCACTGGTTGCCGGAGTCAGGCGGTTGAGCAACGGTCTGGTAGTGGAAGTGCGAGCGCCTGACCCCGGCAACCAGCAATGCAGACATGTACGGGGGTATCCACACTTGTCAGGATGTCAAAGGTCGACATCTCCAAAAAGGATTGTCGCTGCTGGCCTTTCGGACCCATCCCGTGCTTCTTCCGTATGCGTCCCCTATACCATCCATCATATTGGCCGATCATATTGGCAGATTTATTCGTATAGACTACACCTTGTTGTAGAAAATTCTGGAACAAATCAAAATTTTCAATGTTACAAAATATTTTGTACAGATTGGGGAGCCAACTTAACTGGGCGTGCCTAATTCTGTAAGAGTATGTACAAATCTTTATTTCATGATAGTAGGCCTATACACTTTATTCACTTATATACTTTTCACGTCTTCACTATGTACACTTTTCCAAGATTTCGCATTCATTGTCGGTATTGTTGGCATTGGCAATTTCATAAGTACTGTACGTGAATATGTAGTTGGTTCAGACGAATTAATAAGAGAGTGGCAACATCCGCGGAACCATCTCGTATATGACAAGTTAGTAGAACACTACACTGCATCCCAGGGATTTTACGGCCGTTCTCCGGTTATCGCCGGTATGTTGCTATTTGGAGTTTGAGAATATGTAATTGATAGGCCTATTATTGATAAAAATATCAAATAAAAATTCAACAGGAGCACTATCCTTGTTCAACCATTTGCGCTGAGTGTAAGGGTACACAAAACGTATAAGAATTTTCTTCATTTTCCTATAAGTACTGTTTGCAACAGTCATAATGAAAATTCAATTCAGTTTGAGAATTAAAATAATACATACGATACTTGCAGATTTCATAAAAATATCAGCAAATTTCTTTATGGATAACCTATACCTAAATATAACTGCCCGGAAGGAGTCATTTGCACAGCGTTATCCAACAAATAAATAATAATGTACCTGGAAAAATGTGTGCGAAAGAAATACAGTTTTTTTTCAAATTGGCAAATAAATCACATGCTGAACAAGTTTCCATTAAACGCGACACAAACGGCATTGAAAACCTTCCAGTTTGTACATAATGGACTGCTGTGTCGAGGGTCCATTACATACATGTTTCGCTGCATGAGAAACGGTAAGTTCTGGTTGACACTCATTGCCAGCAGCCAATGCTGCGAACTCTCTCTCTCCCCATCTCCCCCTCTCCGGTTTGCGACCAATGGCAACCACAGCGGCCATTAATAAAGCACGAGTCCGCCATCTCGATTTTCTCAATTTGACGGTAATTAGTTCACGCGTGGAGTGCTTTGGGGGGAGGGGGGAAAACCGAATCGAATTTTCGATCTCAGGAAGAGCGAGCTAGTAGGAGGCCATGTTGTTGATGGCGTCTCAACCAAAATGGCTGACAGCAAAATCGCAAAAAAAAAAAAAAAAAAAGCGAGGATTTTCTCTGCGTGTGGGAAGAGAACCACGTAAGGTGACCATGATGGTTACCCTTCTCATATTCCATTACTTTATTTCTGTACATGTAATGGCGCACTGCTGCGTGATGGAAATGGAAGCGAATAAGTTTAGGGACCATTTTCAGTGAGGAATAAACGACCCCGACGGGAGAATTTATATGGACAATTTCCTGCAGCGTATTGAACGGGCCAGGGGCCATATACACTGGGCGTGACTTGTGCTGGACGAGCAATAAACGGGTCGTGGAAACCCTGTCAGCAGAGGAATGTCAAAATTCAGCCCTTTTGTCATTGGTCGGATCCTAGAGAGAGAGAATTGTTCATTTCCTAGATTTTCAGCCCACACTCGGAACCATATGCGCAATATACGTTTCTCCATAAATATTTATTTTCATCGCTGAATTCGACCACCCTTTTTGACGCAGGTGTGACGCAAACTGTTGCGTCACTACATTGAAGGCAATAATATGACGTGTAAGGTTAAGTTTAATTGGATTTAAAAAAAAATAAAGGATCAGTATCTTGTTGCACGCCTCAGTGCATTTGTGATTCTAAGACTCGATTGACAGCGTTTCACAAAAGTATTATTAGACGGCGCTGGTGGGTCGCTTGCCTTTTGATCACGTGATTCAACGCCTGCGCCCTCTTGCCACGCATGCGCATAATTTTCTTTAAGGTCCGAAGGTTATCCCTGCCAGTTGGCGTTATTGTTGTCTGTCCCTCATAAGTTTTCCACTATAATTTTTTTAATTGACTGCACCTATAATATTATCCTGTGTAGCTAACGACTCTGCCGTCATGCTGCAGGGACCAGCACTGCATCACCAATATCTCGTACTATACCAAAAAACTACGAGGGTTGCACTCTGTGGGGAGGTGCAAATTGCTGCCACACCGATGAATACACCAGTGTCGTAGGTGGCTAAGTAATGCATAAGCCTGCAGTACTCTACCCGATACTACACGTCAAATAACGGTTGTGAAATCCACGACCTATACACCGTTCCCCCATGATACTCTCTCTCTCTCTCTCCCACCCACATCATTGATGCGCAGGGCTAAACCCAGCACTTTACAAATTGAAGTTTTGCGGATGAATGTCCGATATTTGGCGGTATCCAAGGAGGAAGTGGAGACCGTCGATCGTGTGTGCCAGGGCGACAAAAGGACGTTTGGCGGTTTCAGACATAGCGAATTGAATTGCCCATTTCGCAACCTGTGATGCCAAAGAATGGAATGGCTGTCCATACAACAATACGAATATTCTGTGCCGGAACAATTGCGCGACCCTGATCTACTATACATGTCGCAGGTTCCTCCATAGCTTTCTCCAAGCACTATACTTAATCCGCTTAATCCGTTTCTAACCCTTACCTCCACGGCAAAGTCTCGACAAAGTTGGCGCGACTTCCAAAAAACAACCTGCGCTTTCTCTTTTCGACTTGAGGCGCGCCCTCCTTTTCATCGCATTAAAAGGCTTAGACTTGTTAATTATCTAGGATCAAATTATGCCTCCCCCCCCCCTCCTACTCCTCCTTCTTACTTTTTTTTCAAATCGATACTACTTCAGGCACTTTTAGCGCCGGGGACTAAACAAATGAAACGTCAAGATGCTGGAAAACTCCTTCCCCCAGGCTTCCCATGAAACTTTTTTTTTTTGAAGGGGGGGTTGTTTTCTTGAGCAAAGGTTTTTTTTAAAGGGCGGAGGGTGGAGAAGGAGAGGGGGGGAGGAAGCGTTTTCCTCTTGATTAAGTCCCCTAGTTTCATCCCAACTCATGTTTAAATCAGCTCCCAGTCTCTTTCCGAAAACTTTGGAGGTCTAATGCCGCTCCCCGACAAGGCGACCGTTTAAAAGGTATGGAAGAAAACCGGAGGAAGGGTCCCAAATTCCTATATAACTTTTGGGGCTGTTCCTCTGTACTTGGGAGACCTTTCAATAAAAGATTAGATCCCCTGATAATTGACTGGTTTTAATCTGGCACGGGACGGTCCCGACCCTCTACTTTTAATGGTAGTAGGCACACGGGATCCGTAATGAAAACGGAAGCAGTTGCTATGTATGTATACACCGAGCTCTGCTGGGATAGCTGGTAAATAAGTCATGGGTCTGACGTCGTAAGCGCAATTTTTGTGTACTTGGCCCCCACAATAGTTTTACGAAGGTGGGAGTGGAGCAGCCGTATATGCATTCGTCGCAGTCTTAACGGCCCAGGAAAGTACAGGTGTAAAAAGAAAAGGACTACACGATGGCCCCTCTATCCCAACCTCCTTTTTTTTCGAGGGAGGGGGAGAACTCGACTTTTGCTTGGAGGTTTTATATCCTCAGCCAGCCTAGAGCAAAGGAGTCGTTGGGAGGCGTTTTAAAGTATTCACAACTGCAGCACTTTGAAACCGCCAAGTTGGCGGAGTCAACCAAAGTAATCTGCTCCAGCAGAAGCTTTCCAGCCCAACCACCCACCAAAAGTAAAGGAGGAATTGGGTCTGCACTGAAACTACTTTTGTGCGGTTATACTCTCAGTTCTGACTTTTTTCGGGCCAGAGTTTACTTGGTGTCCACGTATACATTGACGAAAGTGCTGCACTCTGTGAGGAAAATACAAGCGAGTCATCGCGATTTATGGAAGCCAACCACCAATAATTGAACAGACTCATGCACTGCTTTTGAGTACATCAGAGAAAACAATTTGGTCTTCACCTCCATTTTGTCTTCGTTGCAATTTGTAATTCCCAGCATTCTCTTTTTCATACACGTAATAACAACTCCATGTTTGACACAATCGCAACAAATTGGTGAGAACAGGAGTAAATTAACTCCAATTTTCCATCATTACATATTCGGTCTCACCTTGATTTTTTTTTCTTCTCTTCAAGGTGACAATATGTGCGAGTTACACCTTTTCCCACCAGCTCCTCATTATTTTAGACATATACGGTGCAATAACTTTTATAATGTCATGATACTGTAAAATTTATCATTGCTCCAAAATTAAAATGCGAAAGCTCGTCATTAGACTATCAACCTATGTGAAGTGATTCCTGCAATAATGTAGCACTTTTCCCTAATGATCAATTTGTGGTGTAACATGTCTCTTTTCTTGTGAGATCATTAAGATCAGCAGATATAAATATAACCATAATATGATACAAAGGCAAAGTTAACTGGCTTGTGAGTGCGGGCATATACAGGGTGGACTATAAATCAGGATTAAGCCCAATATTGCCCATTTCAGTGCCGGAAGAATATACGTCGCCGTCACTTTTCATTTAGCTCGTTATTTTGTACCACTAATTAACAATAAAAATGACCCGCCCACATGCAACTGTCGCGTTTGAAATTCCGCCATGCCACGAGTGGGCAATTTCTGCAGCAATCGCGAGCCAAAATCTCTGACATTTCAACTCCCAAAAGTGACGAAAACCACGCCCTTTAGTTACGCTCCGACCGCATAGTGGCAGCACATCGTATGCATAGTACTATTTGAGCCTCGTAGTCTATTGCATAATTAGCGCCTCCCCAACACCTCTTGGCTTTATATGTCCAGACAGAGGAAAGCCCCAAAGCTTTCATATATATAGAGCGAGGCAGGCAGAGAAATTAGGCCCCGCACTCGCCAAATAATGTAAGAAGAGGCATAATTACCAAATGACACCTAAAACGACAACCGGATAACACCCCCCCCCCCCCCCCCCCGTATGGTTGCCAACTTAGTTGTGCACTATTTATTTAGGAGTGGGGCTAGGGGGGGGGGG
>KZ538438.1:21686-55381 GCA_000934665.2 Catajapyx aquilonaris | reverse complement strand
GGGGACAGAGTGGCGGCCATTTTTTGGGGACGCAAATAACCGGTGGGGGGTAAAGTTGTCACATAACAGGCCCAAACAGATAGCAGCAAAAACCAGAAATCCCGCTTCAGCTGTCGTCCGGGTGTCCTCTCGACTCTGACCCCCGGGGTACTGCAGCACCGACCCTTCACTTTTATATGAAAGTGTCGGCGCGGGTACACACGGAACTTGAATTATTTCTGAATTGCGCAGGGACTTCTCTGCTGGGAGCAGCAAATAAGTTTTTGGTGGCTTTGGATATAGGGAAGGATACCCCCCTTTCCTTCTGAGTGTGGTCCACGTCAAGGTTTTACGGATTGAATCACTTCCTAGTCTGAGATGCGATATTATGCAGAGTGCAAAGTTTGAAGAGGGCGTGGGGGGTTTGGCAACTTCCAGACAAGTCTGGTTGTCACTCAGAAATGCTGCCAAGTAATAGGTCTTGGATCAAGCCAAGGTACTTCATTGCCTCGATGCTGTGCACCGCTTACTGGCCTATTAATAAGTTCATGAAATCGTAATTATCGACATTGAGTGTCATTAGTGGCAGCACTCACATGTATACGCAAGATGTCAATTTGTCTTCAGGCAGATTTGCGAAATATTTTGATTGAAGGGCTAATTTGAGTAATTTTTCTCTAAAGGTACCGCTTGAAAAAGAATGCTGTACATACATCTCGTATAATTTGGGAAGGTCTTAAATACAGCATGCTGTGAGGAACGTATACCTCCACTTGGTGCGCCTGTTCTGGAACCAGGTCTTGACCTGAGCGTCGGTCATCTTGAGCGCCTTGGCCAGCGACGCCCTCTCTGCCGACGCCAGGTATTTCTGCTTGTGGAAGCGTTTCTCCAGCTCTGCGATCTGGAGCCGGGTGAAGGACGTCCTAGGCTTCTTCCTTTTCGGTGGTGTCCGGTTCTGGTAAGGGTGGCCGATGCGACGGGTCAGGGCGAAGGACGCTGCGGAGGATCCAAGAGAAATACCACTTGAATCAGTCTCATCTCCCTCATATTTCGACTGCATTTGCAACCGCAGGGAAAAATAAGCTGTGTGAAGAGAAACGAAAAAAATTGGGTTGAGGTGATTATGAAAAAGATATCCACCTCGATCAAAACAGTTTTGCGGGTTTTCAAGCAGAAGCACCAACCAGTCAAAACCAATTCATTTTCATTATGGGGACAAACTTAATTAACCTTTCTGTCAGCCTCAGTGACGGACACTATGTACGGTGACAGCAAATATTACTCTCCTTAATAATACAGCAATCATGGACATGATCTCTATAAAAAAACAGGATGCGATAATGGGCCCAGCAACATTGTTATCCCCTCCGATGTACGCAGATCTAATAATTATGGTACACCGAACAGGCCTATTTTTGGACCAAAGAAACCAATTTGCGCCATATAAACATATCAACAAGCTAACAAACATTCATTAATTATTACTGACTGACAGTTGGAATTAGCCCTCTATATAGTTGGAGTGACGAAGAAATGCAGGGTATATTCAAATTACAATTTAACCTTAACCTGATAATAATTACTGCACTTTAAAGCTGTAGAAGATCCATAAGCTCATTGCGGTTGTAACAATTTGCATTTTACAATGATTCGTGCTAGTGTACAAGTATTAGAAATGCGGATGCTTGCGGAATATCTTTCAACAACTGATTGTCATAATAATACTATCACACCATACGTATAAATATATCTAGTCGACGAATGAAAGCGAACCCTTGGTAACATCTGCACCAAGCACCTTATAACCTTGATGAGTTGTACTGTTGCAATTAGTTTGTGATGAGAAATAATTATAGCCTACAGGATACCTGCTATTATCTTGCACGTGCACAGTGTACAGCATCGAGAAATCAAAAGCACAAGTCATGTACACGGTGATGCCATCATATGTGCACACTTTCCTCTCGGATTTCGGCTTCTTCCCTATTTCTAAGTCCAAATTGTACTTGGCGATTTTGGCTTCATTAAGCCGATAAACTGTTTTTAATTTATGCTGGTGTCGGGATTCATCCTGCGCTTCAGCCAACCCGCCAAACATCTGTACTGCATTTGTCGCCTGCCGAGGCACTCTGAGACTCAAAATTACTCTCGTGTGCGTAAATATTTGCGGATTGCGTCTTGCAAAAAGAATATAATGTCAACATTCAGACCAACAACAGTTGCAACAAACAAGTTGTGGCCGATAGATCCTCCGGATTACGCTTTTCATACGCTTGGAAACGGTGCAAAACCTACTAAAGCAAAATTAAGACTAATGATGATCAGCACGCAATTAATATAGCCAGCTGCAGCCCATTTTCGAAAACTGTACGGGGTTTAAACGAGTTAGACCTATAATACACCATGTGCCTCAAATGAATGGGAGTCCTCTCTCCCTTGATGTGGCCACTGAAAAATGCTTTTTATTAGCGAGAGCGTAAATATTCGGCTACATTACCACCACCTCTGCTTGAACAGTCTGACAGTGTATAATAAGCCAGGAAGGCAAAACTTGTTTGTGCCGATGCTCAAACCACCAAAAATATTTTTTGTAAAACGCATGCAGAGCATTCATGCAAGACTTTGCACAACTGTATATGTTTCGTTTAATAAATAATTGCGGAACTACAAATTGGTACTGAGCTTCGTGAAAATTACTGCAATATTATCCCCGAGAGCTGCACAATATTATGTAACTTCAAACATGCGACTATATTATTTCTTATTTAATATTGTTGGAAATAATAGCTTATACACAGCAATATAAGTCATGCCTGGTGTGTTATTTCCGACACCATCACCGTAATATCGTACAGTGCAGAAATAACCCGCATAAAATGGATTCGCCGCTTCCTGGTTGGCCACAGGTCACAATTAAAATAGTTTTTCTTGTGCAATTTCTCTCCCTTCCTTTTTTTTTTGCAGAGACCTCATATACTCACGATCATTGCATAAATGTATTGCACATAATATCCGGATAGCTGATTGCGAAACCTGTAATTCAGAAACGTTTACTGTCAGAGTTATTGTTACAGGATATAACCCGGACTGCAGGATATATGTAGGCTGTTGTTACCTTTTCTCGCGTCACCACAACTGAGTCACATCATCATGTGCATCGTGCGTATCTCATTACATCATAGCCAAAATAATTCTGCGTGGTACCATTTATGGACGTTTTAGGACATTTTCAAAATTTTTACGATCCAAACTTCGCCCCCATGTATAACTTGTATAGGTTATGCAGCTCACAATCACACCAGCCCCACATTTTTTAATCAACACCTTCCAATGCCCAACTGCACCAAGTAATTTATTCCGACTCCCAAGAAGCCTAAAAACGCCCTAAAACAACGTAAGGCGATAAGAAAATTAGCCGTCGGATAACACCCTCATTAAGATAAGCCTGGTGTGATTCAGCCCCGGGGCCAAAGAGCCCACCCCAAATCATCACATTACAAGAGACGAGGCTGCTCCGGCAAGCAGCAGATGTTATTCTGACCTTTTTCCATCCCCCCCCCCCTTCCATTTTAAACTACCTGCGCAAGCGGCAGGTACCACCCGGTATAGTATTAGTTAGGTGAGCTCGTCGGCAGCACCAGCCAACACGTGTATCAAGTTCATTAATTTTATTGGACCCATCCCGCTGTATGTTAACATCCCTTGCGGTTGGCCCCAAAAAAGGCTACGGGATAAAAGCTGGCGAAATAAACTCCGCGGGGCCAGATCCCTGTAGACTTATATGTGGGGTCATTTACATTGTACGGTATGGCTCCCTGCTGAGTACTGATTCAGTCACTATAATCGCGCCATATTTTTGCGTTTCTGGCTCCCAGAAAAGGTGAGGCCGGCATCGCCGAATATATATTTATATATTCCCCTATACTTTTCTACCGCGATTTTTGACAGTCCCCTCTCCGGGTCACTTCAGTCTGTCAAAATAAAAGTCTGATTTACACGGCGGATAACCCATGAAGAGAGCGGGGTTGCCATAACAGTGATTCGGTGCCTCGCAGGAATTGGGTTTGAAAAGGGGCCTGAGCGAGATAAAAGAGAATGCGCGATCCCAAACAGCAATGATAAAATAATAAAATCAGCGGTTGAAAGGCGGCTAATAGTGCATCGTTGTTAATTACGAACCAAACTCGATTTGAAGATTCATTACCTTTTTTGAGCCACATTTTTCAGCCTGAACCGTGGCAACAATGTGCAGGAACCGCAAAAGGGGGAAAAAAAGCCACATGAAACACAAGCAAGAGCGCCGGCGCTTGATGCTCCTGCAGCAGTATGCTGCTGCTATGTTTGGAAATTCATAGACTGGCATCTTATTTCCCCCGCGTCCGACTCCCCTGGTACGAATATGGTCAAATTGCAGAGTATCTGCATTCCATTTTACGAGATGGAACAGCACGGCTTTGGATTGAGGTATCATTCATAAGGCACCGGGGAATTCGCAAATTGAATTTCCCACTTTTCATAAACGTGCCATGTGCGGAGCGAAACAGGGCCTACCTCTTTCCATATTCATAGGGGAGGGGGCCCCGGGATAACCCTAACAGATGTTCAAATATGCATAAGCAATAATGCCGATGTGCTGTGGTAAAAGACTATATCCTAGGGGTTGGGGGGCTCCAGAGTTGGGTTTTTTTTTGGTCCAAAAAAGTGCAAGGCTTCTCGGTTATTGTAACAAGCGCGCGCCGCTGCCTTCTCAGCCCTGCCACAAAGTCGCAATCTCACAGGACCCATGGCAGTTATTAATACTCACTTCATGGCTACAGCCAGCGCAAGGAGAAGAGGAGCAAGGAAGTAAAAGGGACCCGCAGAGTATAGGAAGTTTTTGCAGAGAGGAAAAAAAAAAACGAAAATACGAGGCAGAAAAGAAGCTGCTTGTGGCGCCCGTCAATTCATTTAGGAGCAGCCCACGCCTTTGGAACCCAGACTTTCCCTCAAATTGTGTGCAATTACCTCCATTACAGGACCATGCCACTTTCCATGAGTGCCTTATATTTCTTCATCAGCGTCATTTCCGACAAGGGGACATAAGGGCGGGGGGTGATGGGGGAGGGAGTGCTGGAAAAGGGTATAGGGGGGGAAGAAAAGGAAGAAGAGCTTTTCCTGCGCTGGAAGGACTATCCAGGAAAATCGAGGGTCATCGCTGGAGATCCAGGAGGAAGCCGAATCCTGAGAGCACTCAATCTGCATAAGTGTCGAGTGGGCCTTTTTCGCAATTATTTCGTTTAAACTTGGTTACATTTTCAAAATGGAAGCCCACCCACACATTTGGCCAGCACATATATATTGACAGGTTTACAAAGGCCACTGTGTTCCGCAATTGAAGTGGTTACGTCTTTTTCGAAGTGCCTCTAAAATAAATTCTGCACCAAAAGTGTGAGCGATTTTTTTTTGAACAATTTGAGCGATTTTTGAAAGAAAACTTTAATTCTGTTGTTTGCCTGCGTTCATGCGTATTTTATATATAAGTTCTTCCAACCGTTACTGGCTGACACGCGTTACGAGACGCATAAAACGCACGATAAAAAAATGGCGGCTAGCTCGGAAACAAGGGGGGCAGCCATTATGGTATACCCTTTACGTGCCCTCTAATCACGCGTAATAATTGTTGCTTCCGTCCCCGCCCTATCGATGCATTATTACTGCTTCCCCGTCCCTGATTCGTCATTCCCGCAAAATTGCACAGGGTGGACAGTTTACGCAAACAAAGTCAACAACGCTAATCTGACGGTGACATCTTTTAAAAAAAGTTTACATACACAAAAAGGGGGAAGCGGGGAACAGAGGTTAAATAAGTTATTTCATCAATTTAGACATTAAAAATAAAAACAAACAGGCTGCACGCGTAATAATATCAGCCTTGTATTTTGCAATGAGAGCGAATATTTCTGCATGTAATTGAATCAAAAATTTTCAGAATTAAACGCTATGTGAGATGTGCGCACATTTTGTCCCACCCTGTATAATATGAAGTGTGTGGGGAAGGTCGAAAGAGGGTGGTTGCGAGGGGGGTAAAAGTGATAATTGCCAGGGCAATGTTGTTGCCACGTTCCACGTGTCGCGCCCTTTGTAATAAGGCAGCATATAACAAATGGAATGGGGAGTAATCTGGCCTATCCATCTGGAAAACTGTTGAGGTTTATGGACGGCAATTCCATGCCTTCGGGTCGTTTTAAGTCATAATAATTCACAGCGGATAAGATGAAAAGTTCCCTTTTATTAAGTGTAGGTGCAAGTTTTTTTAAAAAAATGCTGTCCATAAGGTCATTGTACCATGCAGGAGACATATTTCCGCTTATGTGGAGAAACTTTGTAATGATGACTGTTACAACACTGCGATTATAGGTGAAGATAATAGCAACAGTCAGGAAATCAGTGGTTCTAAGGAGGTGTGTGTGTATATACTGATGTGATGACACGTTATGTTAATACACTGACGAGTGACCATAAAGATAAAACTGCGAAAAATGACTCACGTAATTGTAAGTTTGTATATATATGCAAAGTTTGAAGTTCTGTAGATTTACGAGGCAGGTTTGTTTGCCAGAGGTCATGTGATGATGCTCACTTATGTAATCGCACATGGCTGAGTACTCGTCTAACTTGTGAGTAATACGTGCATAAATATAAGGCTATTGAATGTCAAGCATCGCACTGTTTCATTCCTTTATGCAATTTTCCCTGTTATCATACATTGAAAATATGTCACGATCATCGCCTATTATGATGAGGTGGAATTCAGAAAAGTTTGTGAGTTTAATCGTTGTTGTCACTTGACATTAAATCACTGGTGCAAAAGCGGTGTTTAACACTTACATATTTGCACACAAAATCCAACACCTTAGCAGCCAAACACCATAATTACATACGATCGTGTCTATATATGCAATTAGCTGCGCAAGTGCAGTTGGATAAATATTGCGAGACACCTTGAGGCAATTACGGACAATGTTTCCGCGCCAAATGTCATGTCATCTGGAAAGAATTTGACCATGAAAATTTATGGGTGTACACGCTTTTATATATGTGCATGACTTTCAAACATGGGAAGCTGACTCGTTTTTGAGCCGCGTATATTATGAGGCTGTAAATAATCAGCGACGTCAAGGTGATATCATGTGTGCGAATGATCGATTATCATGAATTCCCTTTGAAGGACAATATGAGGACTGTATCACCAATGCACGTCACACTTGTTTACCTGATAGTCTTTCATTCCTTTTATTGCGTCCTTTCACCCTCTCCCCAACCTTCCCCCTCCAAACCTTCTCCTTATTCACATCCTATACACACATACTTTGTGACCAATGACAGGGTCTCAGCATGCGACTCGTAGATTTATCAAGCGAGACGAAATATACTATATACTCCCCGTCACATGCAGAACAGTCGATACTCACATATACACACACAAAAAATCCCGGGGACTAGAAAATGAATGATGAAATACTCCGGGCCTAGTTACCTGTAATTTGGACTCCGCCGACACATATCCGAAACGCATTTAGCCACAATAAATAACGGATTAATCCAAGAGCAACCGAGTAGAGAGAGCCAATGAGGAGGTCAATATTTGAGCAATATGTCAATTACACTGATGGCGAAATAGCACTGCATCAACAGCCCCCCCCCCTCTCTGCTACTATATGTGGGGGGGTTGTGTGAACATAAACATAATTTATCACTCTAACCCTCCCAACATCACCCCTCTCCCGTGCTGTGCTGCTCTCCCCTCAAACACTTATAGTATAGAAGAACTTAATTCCAATACTGAGCGGTGGGTACAAAACGATCGTTAATTCGCTTCCCAAGTGCCATTCCAGGGTCTCTTTGCGTGACTTTCCCTTTAGCCCAAGACACATCTCGATAGTCCTGCTTTCATTCCCGGTAACAACTTACAGAAACAAAGCTGGAGGTAATAGTGAAGGAGCACGCGAATTAGACGAGAGCAGCAGGGGAGGAGGGGACGAAGAAGGGAGCCTGTCTGCTCATGGTTTAATCGGCTCTTTGCCAGTGGGGGATAACAACTGGGGAGGAAAAGAGAAGATTAGCTGCATGAGATGAGGGTTTTGTTTCCAGAATGCATTCCATGCGGATGCAGTCAGCAGCTGAGCTTTTCCAATTAAACATGGCCGCAGCGGGCAATTCCTAATTGGCTGTGTCTGCACAGAACAATGTTCGCGGTGATTTTCTTAAATCGTTTCAATTCATGGCCGCACTTGTAATAGTGCCTTGTAAAAGAAGATAAAAGCTCACACACTTTTTTTCCTTATATTTATCAGATTAAGTGCCCGAATTATTTACTCAGATTATTAAGCTGCATAGCACTTTCTGATTCATTTTTCGTTTTTTGCTATACACAATATAAGAGGTGATTGATCGATATTTTTTTTCAAATACGAGGTAGTTCCCTAGGTGACATTCAATCACAATCCTTCACACGCAAGGACGCATATACCATAGGCATAATCCCCGGACACTTTCACCTGTACTTCTTACGAGAAAGTGTATGTAATACTATAATACAGCTGATACTGTAGTATACCTTTCGTGATAAATTGAGCAAAACTGGCATCAACCCTGGGATATAAGCTGTAGGTGATTTTAATTCTTCTGATCAGATTTGGAGCAGTTATATTGATTGCGGAAAACCTATTTTCTCTGTCTCGAAATATTGAATATTTCAGTCACATAAAAATAACAATTGTTATAGCCAGCATCTTCCTCCTTTTAGATGCAAGGATATAATATGAAGCAGTCCCGCCTTTATAAGAGGATTTGGAACTCGCTACCTGACTGTTACTTTATGAATTTTCGCCAGCCGCTGACTCGCTTCTGACGTGAAACACGTCCCAAATGAGTTTCCTACCAGACGTGGAATCTCTCCTATACACACAACCGTGTTACGACCCTTATATAAACCCACATCCTTCCTTTATATATTCCGCAGCCGGGTAAATATGGACCACGCAGTTTACTCACCTGCGAAAAAGTGTACGCGTAATTTACCTTTTACGATGAAAATGCTGTGCCCAATTCAACAAAAAAGCAAATCACTGAAAATTTATTTGAACTACTGAAACATATACTGTATAACTTGAAAATATGCGTTTCATCAGGCCACTGTATAATGGCGAGTAAAAATATGACAATCTTGTACAAACATATGTCTATATATTCATCATCAATGAAAAGTGCTTGTTTATTTCTTCGAGCACAGCAGTGTTGGCACCGATAATTTAGTTGTTGTTGTCTGCATGCTGTTAGTACATAATTATTGAGGCCAATATTAATTTGTAATTCGGTTTATCAGTGGGCTGTCTGTAGGCTATTTGAAATAGTCGGGCACGTTAATGTTGGGCGTACATGTATAGACCTGCACTATTTAGTGAATCACTAAGCTCGATCAACAGGGCGCTGCCTCAGGCGTTGCTTGAGTATATGCGCAAACAGTAATTAGCTCAGATTCGAGTGGCCTTGCGATTATAGCACAACAATAATTATGGTACAAAGTAATCAGCCAATTGACCTTTCCATCCTTCCTTTACCTTTTTTGCATGCCACCAACTTTATTTATAGGCTTACGGTTATAATAGTGATCCATTAATTATTTTATAGGATCATCAACTTCCGCACAATGTAAAGACCACGAAGTATAGCCTATACCTTTTTTAAATATGCATAAATGAAAAGTATTACGGGCTTAAAATAATGTGGCTATTTTAAATGAAATGCTTGGATAAGAGATATTGCAGGTTCTGTGTAATATAAAACAGTTGCAGATATTACATTATTAATGTTATGAATGTCTCATTCATTATGCGCCTTTTTTACTATACGACTTGTAAGGTTATCACATGGTGTTATCGGTATTAGTGATGAATGTAGTTGCCCAAGATGGCCTCTCAAGACCACTTCATATCCCGTTTTCCACCTCAACGGTCATCAGAGGCTTATGCCGTGTATGGTCAATGTCCAGTTGAGAGAAGACAGCGAAAGTGCTTTTGCATAAACAACCCTGCTATACGGCGATATCAGTGTTTACCATGCTGTGTTAAAGCGGTCGTCACCCTGGGATTCCAGCACGTCCATGGCCATAATGTAAGCACGTGAAATTAATCTAGCGGAAAATAATCCTGCCACATTTTTTACAAGAACGATCAAGTGTTACAATATACACATGTTGTATAAAATAGCCCTATACAAGCATAGGCAATCGGTAATTGCTGAAAAGCCATGTAATGGCTGCTTTATGATTCAGTCAATGCTTCCAATGGACGCAACATGATCTGACAGCTAATCAATTAACACCCTGCAAAATTAAGAATAGTTAATAGACCAGGACGAGGCCACTCATTGAGGAACGTCACGGGTGGGGTGGTCAAATAAAGGTCGACGTTACGTGACGGATCGTCACGTGATGGGCCTAAGTAGAGGTCATGCTCATTCACCATTGCGTGTAACATCGTCCTAGTTCATGTCTCACTTGTCAGCAAAAATATGTTACAGAACTAATTTCTGTGTTTCTATCAGTACTTTATAAGGGGGAGTTTTTTAAAAAGTTAAATAACTTACACTTCACTGCTTACAATTTAATGGTATTTTTAAAACGAATAATGATTGTGTATCCCTTTTTGTCATTTTAATAATTATTATCTGATCACATGGTGCGATATAATAAATTTCAAATTGGTGACTCGGTGAACTATATTCCTGCACAGATATCTAAAGTTAGCTGACCATGTGTGTTGCCATGCACACTCTTTGGTTTGCTTTCACAGCACGTGTTGCAAGCTGCAACACAGCAACCACAATCCATGTTACAGTATGCGCTGCATAATTTTCAAGTACAAGCAGTTGAAAAAAAAAGCAGATGTCCCCCCAATCATTTATGGCCGATGAACCTGCGGGATGTAAACATCCAATTCTGGCATCATCTCCGATAATTACTACGTGAAAATTAATTGTTGCGCATAATTGATCGCCCGGCGTAAAATTAATCTGCCGCGCCCCCAAATAATCGGTCGTGTCGCGCGGA
Organism: Catajapyx aquilonaris; assembly: GCA_000934665.2. Classification (NCBI taxonomy): domain Eukaryota; kingdom Metazoa; phylum Arthropoda; class Diplura; order Dicellurata; family Japygidae; genus Catajapyx; species Catajapyx aquilonaris. The sequence goes on along the minus strand of KZ538438.1, from coordinate 44,313 downwards.
ATCATCCGCGAGTACAAATCAAGCCCCCTCGCATCATTTCTACATAACTCCTTTGTAACTAGATTTTGCACGCCAAAAGGACCCGACTCCCTTGCAAATTTTAGAGACGTTCATAATTGCATCGGGGCTTGATGCCTTGCAGAAATTGCCAGCTCGCCTGCCTCCGCCGCCATTTTTTTTATTAATTAGAAACCGTTTGACACGTAGCTCGCGGCAAGTAAATTCGCAGATGGTGGAGGCTTTTTAATCGTAACAATGTGGAAGAGGTTCCGTTAATCCATTTACGAGTTGTGGCAGGCAGGCAGCAGGAGGACCACTTAGCATGATGACATAGAGGGAAATTAGTCATGATTGCTCCTGGGGATTTTATTTAGGTGGTCGAAACGGCCGATTGGAGTGTCACTTAAGGTGCTAATTGTACTAGCTAATAAAGAGCGGGAGGTAAGACGTCCTCGTACAGCCTAATTTGTAATTTATCAAGCTCAACTTTTCGTCCCAATCGACCTAATACTCAAAAAATGCGCACACAAAACTTTTTCGAGCAGCAGGTCTTGTCATGGAAGACTCAATAAGTGTGTCTTATACACCCCCAACAGCAGTCCAAAGCCCGGGGATTTTTTTTCCCCCAGTGAATTATTGACAATCCGCGAAATTGGTGGGTTTGGGACAAGTAGCGCGTGCGATATTATTCAGTCATAAGCTTAAGTAGACTTCCTTTCTTTTCTCCGAAAGCTCTGTTGTGGCCGTGCCCCTGTGTCATTTACCAATTTTCCGGCAAACATGCACGAGGAGAACGATTGCACATGATATCACAGTTGTAATGTGTGGCATTTGGTTGCGTAACAAGTCAATATGCCGGCCTGAATTGCAAGCTTTGCAGATGATACGTGCAGGGTGGTCCAAAACCGACGGTTGGTCTTACATGCTGCTGATGCGTAATAAAACGGGCTTACTCATCTCGTTTGTGAAGTGATTGATGACGGAAGCGGCGTACATGTGTACTGCTGTCTCTAGGGGTAATTTGACCTGTACTAAAAGGGTAATTGAAGGTCTTTATGGGAATCAGTCAGATTGAGTTAACTGCTTTTGTCCATATCTCCTCTCTATATATGTATACGTGTGTAATTGACTTTATCAGAGTCACCCTCACTGCGAGTGATTTTGAGGTAAGAGGCAAGATATGAGGGTTTCAAGGTTAGTTGCATTAGTTGCATGAGTTTAATATTATATCAAGCATATTCCTTATATATGAGTTGTAAATGCTCCATTAGAGAACTTAACTTATATGACGATTAGAAGACCCTATTTCATACATTTAATAACTAAATATAGACCAAAATTGTGGCTTGAGAGGTGTGCATTTCAGGCCGTCATATGGCTACATATACCTTTGCCATTTTGTGTTTGATGTGAATCCCATTGTTTAGGCAATTTTGATTAGGTCCTAATATGTAATGCACTGTACAGTAATGCTGATTTTTGTATTATAAAAAATTATATTTTCGCATCATGAACAGTCCTCGGATGATTATATATAGAGAATTCCATGGCAATCCGGGTTTTATGATAAATCTCAGGTGAATCATGAATGAGAGTCACAGTGAATCTGATTCTATATACTTCTTTTTCATAATGTTCCACAATTTTCTTATCTGAGTTCGTTTTTGAGACGATTTGACTGTATACCCTAATAAGCCTATAGCTTTCATTTACATGCTGTAATAAGTATTACATGTATGGCGGAGTGGTGCTGCGGTAACGTATGCGCCCACGGATGTGAAGGTCCCGGGTTCGATCCTAGCCCGGGGACACCCCCTTCATCACGTGGAGAGTTCAGGGTCACCTCTGGCTTCGTCTCGGGTGGTGTTTCCACAGACTAAACCACCCGGGGGAGATCACTAAAAATGGCCACATTAAGACATTGCACTGCACCTTGCACATCCCCTCCTGTCATCCTGCCCGTGGGCCCGGGTATTTCAAAAATATGGTATATGTACTACAAGTTACAACAAAGGTCCGTGCCGCATACCCTATATGTAGGATCAGGCACTACCCAAGAATTATAGAATTAGAATTATTATTAATAGGTATTACATCTCTTACAACATTCAATTAATCAATGAGCCAACATAATATTATTGTCACATTAGACCTTTAATTGGACGTTTTTATTGGACTTATATACTGTATCATGAAAATGTATTTGTTTATAAGCTACACGAATTGCGCGAGGTGATTTACGCCTATACCATCGCATTCCATGATGGTGCTGAAAACACACAGCTTCCTTGTTCTCTATAATTATAGTGTTACACAATATTGGCATGTACTATTGCCACATGCATGTATAGGCGCATGTAAAAGAATTTTACAACAATGTCTGAGAATGATTAATTATTTCCGGTGAACTAATAACGCACTGCGGCTCACTAGTTTTCGTGGTATTCACTGCGTGTTAAATAAGAGCAATATACCGCTCTATACAGGGAAGTTGCAGTGCACTAAAGATCAATTAGGTGATTTTATTGCGACGCGGCATTTGCGATGGCCCAAGACGTGACGTGACCCTCTTCTTTCAGTCTCAAGTCAAGGGGTGCCATCATTATCATCCTGGGAGATAGACCACGTATGAGCCTTTCATGCTGCACTGTTATGCCGACATTCAGGAATATATATGCCATCTGTTATGTCTGCTGCATTCTCAAGACAATGATTTCGTAAGTTGTCATGCCAGCACTGTCACTGTGGGAAGTTCCAATATTGCGAGGGACACTGTATGTAGAAAGTGTACTGTATACTGTTGCAATTTCTCAAATCAGAGATACTTCTAAGCAGAATAATGTAATTTGACGAATTGCTGAGATTTAAAAGGTGTTTCGATATTATAGCACAAGCGATATAAATATGTCTTAGAAGGATATTACAGGAATGTTATACAGAGGTGAATGATGTGAAGCCTATTCTCTGTAGCTATAATCTCAATCCCAATCCAATTTTGCTTCAAAATTAATATTTTTAAATATGTTCAAGTTCTTGGTTTTTGTTGATTACAGTGGAGCCTCGATTATCCGAACACCGATCAACCGAAAGCGTTCGAGTCGCCAAATTCAAATTTGCGCGCGAGATTTAGCGGCAAAAAAAAGTCTCGGCTCTGAAGCAAAAGAAAATACATGTATTGGACTTCTTTTCTTAAATTGTAGGCCTGTACTTTAATGTATAGTCTATGTAGTGTAATGTATACTACTTTATGTAAGGTTGTATTTTTAAGACGTGACTGTGATACAAAATATACAGTTTTTCGGTTACCCGAAAAATCAGTTATCCGAACACCCCCAGTCCCCCCATTGTTTCGGATAATCGAGACTCCACTGTAAATAAATTATATCCTGTACGTGTACAGTCCTGTACGTTTCAGCTGCATCATTTGAGCGTTGTCAGTAAATTCTTCCAGAGTGATGCAGCAGTGAAGGAGCACAGTTATTTTATTTGAAATAATTATAGACTCAACAAAATATATGTGTATGAACATTACAGGACACTTCCTAATGGTTATGTAAACGATTTTACGTTTCAATACATGCCTTCCTATCATTAAACAACACACTATAGTTGACTAGCACTTGTATAACTTAGAGTTGTGAATGTTACTTTTCCGTTATTACTAAATTAATTGACATGTCCGGTTCGGTATGGAATTGCACATGTGATTTTTCCAGTCTCATAAGCAAAATTCAGCTGCCAGGTACAATGCGCTGCCTCGAAATGACAACTGCAAAAATTGCATAAAGACAAACGCATCCCCCCCACAAATGCGCCATTATTTGTACATTGCACCAGTTAATAATAATAATAATTATTGGCCCCTTCCAACAGTTTGCACGTGTATCGAGTTACATAACGTAGGCCACATCTGTGTATTCCAATTAGGACGTATAATTTGATCCTCCGAGTTAACAAGATTGTTAATATATAGAGGACCTCCCCCCAACTTCTCTTACAACCCCCCCATTTGCGTAATGGTTATTTAACAGTGATAAACTTTTAAGGCGCTGCTTCTCCGTCGGTGTACAGATGTTTCTAAATAATCCCGTTAGCAATTAATGCCGGAATTATTCGGTGCAAACTGCATGGGCGCCCTAAATCCGGATGATCTTTGCAAAGGCCCCTCCCCTCACGTTATCCTCCGGATGAACAGGTGAATGATTGAAGAGGCGAGATTGTACGGCCTCTTCACAACTTCACCCGAATTTGTTTTATTCAGTGCTCCGTCAGGATTTCCGTCAGCCAATGAGCCGAAAGGGAGCCGCCGGATGAGGCTGCTGGTTCTGCTCTCTTTTTTTTTTTTTACTATTCGCGGGGATGGGCCAAAACCGATCGGATGGTAGGCCATCAGTCTCGTGAATAAAGTACCAAACCGTTATGGAAGGGACAGGTGGCAGTTCAATCCAATCAGGGACTGGTATAGGACGCCAGCGCTAACGAAACCCAAGTAAATAAAACATGACGCGATGGATGGGCCTGCAGGGAAATATTCATTTAAAATAATTTCAGGGTACAGGCAGCCGTGTATAGGAAATATGTAATGTGCGGTTGGGGGCCGTTTGAACTGCTATGTATGCTTCCCGGAAACAAATTGTTAAGAATGACAATGGGAACTGTAATTATCTCCACTTGACTTGGCCAATTGCGGACCGGCGGCAGCAGGGCTTAGTTTGTCATAATTTTTGCGTAACGGAAGCTGCACTCGATTTTTTTCGCTTCGGAGGACCGCACACGTAGTTATGTATTTTGAGATAGACCATTGCAATAATTCACCTGGTACGCATTGTTCTCTTGTCACAGGTGAATTGGGGCCCTGGAGGAAAAAATCATCTGAACATGTAACCTGCGGGCTTTAAGGGCTAGAAATTGCAACATCGCCTGCACCACTGCAGGCCTATACACTCAAAATCATATTCAGTATTTATGACAATACTGAAGAAATTAGCAATATGATAAAACTGCCAATCAAATACGTGCACACTAAAACACGTTTTACTACAAATTTTACGTGCGACATAAGCTTACCAAAAACATGTTTCGTTAAAGCACTCAATGATAATCATAATTCGTATTCGAACATGATTTTGCAGGAAATGCGGATAATAAGAAAAATCAATTGCATTTTTTTTGCAAGAGTATACATTACAGCACGTGCACAAAACACAGGTGACCTCGGAAAAGGTATCGAGCAAAATCTGTTATCGTGAATCTATTATCGTGTCATTATTAGAGCATCTGATCGGAATTCATTTATTACATCAATAATTTCTCCTCTGACGTAAGTGTCAGGATAACCAGAAAGATACAAGCTATTATACAAACATAATTACACCGTGACATATTGAAGGCCTTGCTAATTACTTCCTTGTTCATAACTCATGTTTGAATAGACTATTCCAGACTTTGACAACAGGCTGATATGGGCCTAAATTTATTACACGATGAATGCAGCCAGACTTTTAGGCCTTGAGTGATGTTTGTGAATGATTTTATTATAAGTCATTGACAGCATAAAACCGTGCATTTAGGCACAATATAGGCCTACGTTACGTACATCGAGAACGATGGACACGCTGCTGCCTATTAAGATAGGCCTATAGGCCTATACATTAATTGCAGTTTTAATTGATGGAATGAGCTCGTTTGTGTTTTTGCACAAATTGGCGAATTTACAGGTTACTGTGGCAGCCACACACATATAGTAGTTTAAGCAACTGACCTGTGAGCCTGTCCTTGACCACCTGCGTAGCAAAGGCCGTCCGCTGCAGCGGGTCGAGTCCTCCGAGCCAGGGGAAAGGTGCCCCGACGGGCGGCAAGGGAGTGGGCCTGTGGGCCGGCACCCGGATCACGGTCCCGCCTGGCCCAGCAGCCGTGACGGGCGGACTGTACGGCGGGAGCGTACCGGGTATCAACGTGGGCACCATCACGTTAGGGGGGCACTCGGTCCGTGGAGGAAGGTACAGAGAATGGTAGGGGTCACCCACGAAAGGTCCCAGAAGAGCCGCGGCCGCCGCAGCCGCAGCCGCAGCCGCCGAGTGCTGCATCCCGTGATGCTGCTGCTCTTCCTCTTCGCTCTCTGTCTCCGCATGGTGGTGATGGTGATGCCTCGCCTTCTCCTCCTCTTCTCCAAGAAGCCTGGAGATGCTGAAGGACAACTTCCCTCCGGTCGTCTTATTGCTGCTGGGAGCCGGATCCGGACTGTGCTTGTTGTAGCTGCTGTGACTAGACGAATCCGGAGTGTTGCTGCGGCTATCGCAATCCACGTTGATCTCTGGCTCAGACATTGCTGACTGGGTCATCCCAGAGGCGGCCGTGATGCTCTGGGAACTGAGGCCTGGTCAAGTGGGCCTTGCTTTTTCGGAGAGAGAGGGCGGGAAGAGGCCGGGTCGAGGGCGGGAACTGCGAGGACCAATCACCACTCGGGGTTGGACGCAGGTTGGGACTGGCTCGAGCCCTTTCCCGCAACCTGATTGGCTGGAAGACTCATGCTCGAATGGGCTGTCAGCTGTATGGGAGATTAATGAATCAAAATTGAAACCCATTTACTCAGGCGTAATTACCGAACGGGCTGGGAATTATGGCTGGCCATGGGCTAATCAAATGAGCGCGATTGCAATGGGCAGGGTTGGGTTCTTTTTTGATAGATCGGAGAGGTTCGGGGTGGGCGTATATATGCAACCCGCATGACCGGCGTCATGGCTGACATGTTGTGTCCACTTAGGGGCGACGACAGTGCATATGCAGATTTTAAAACTCATTTACGGTCCCATTAGCCTCGAGTCTGATGCGAGGCACAACAAGTGCTGCATCATGTAGACTACGGAGCCTGGGACCCTTTCCTGCACAGGACAAGTCGTATCAAATTTACAAGCTATCGTACACGTGCACGTAAATAGCACCGTTGCTCGACGGCAATGAACGTACGGGTGTCACTTTGTTTTCAGGGGACTTCAAGAAAGGGAATATGCGCGTTTTATGCCATTCATTATTCAGCCGGGGCTCATTTAGCAGCGTACAGTGTATATAGCTCTCCATTTGTGTGACGACGTGGGCTTGTCAGTCCATTGCTATGCAGTATATACCGCCTGCTTAAGCTGTAGTAAATTTTCCAGCATGCAAGGAGAACTTGGCAAGAAGCTTCGAGACCCAGTCTTCCAATGTGCACGCTATGTCGGTAAAGGCTAATATCAGTTGGCACTATATAACTTATATAAGTTTTTATGAAATAGTTAATGCACTTGTTTGCAATTTAAGGGACGGTCAAAGAAGACTCAATAGGTGTAACTTTTTTTTACCAATAGGCTGTAGTAATAGGCTGTGTCTTGCACAAAAGAGGTCCGTCACTATAATTATAGGCCTATCTTATTTGACAGTCCCTTAAATTGCAAACAAGTGCATTAACTATTTCATAAAACCTTATTCAGACACAAAGGGGTTACCAAAGGGTCGTTAACGTCATAGTAAGCCTATCACTTAAATCGTTATTTTATTCGAACAAAGAAGAAACTGGAACATATTTATTATTATTATTATTATTATTATTATTATCAGTATTATTATTATTAGTAGTAGTAGTAGTAGTAGTAGTAGTAATAGTATTATTATTATTATTATGGATACCCCGTGGTAGGTCCTCTTGTACCGTTTAGGAAATATCGGTAATCTTTTTATTAACCGACTTTAATCATTGCCTGTGCTGAGATGAATTTTGCATGTGGGAGGAAACAGGAGAGCCGCGAGAAAACCCACGCGAACACGGAGAGACCCAATCGAAATTCGTATGTATCCTCTGTCCGACCCGGAGATCAAACTCGGGACGGATGTGGAAGGCTGTGGCGATAACCCAGCATTATATACACCACAATGTCTCCCCAAAACTGGAGCATATGGCTACAAATTTTTATTAATACGTAGTTAATATTACTTGAATAAGGGAAATATGTAACGTCCCAATAACATTAAAATCTTTGTTTCTTTAACATGTGGAAGAAATTAGCAACTTAACTTATATGAATACGCCCCATAAAAAGATTTTGCAGTTTACTAATTAGGCCTACATGCTCTGCTGTGATTTTACGCACCTCCCCTAAATCCATATAGACGTCGACAAGTTGGGTTCTGAGCATAATTATATGTTATAGCTGCATTAGAGCATGCAGTTTCAACATGATATGTTTATCACAGGACTAATTGTAAGGCGTGGACATTTTTTAAAACAAGTTCAAAATAAAAACAAGTCATTTTTGATTGAAGTCATGTAGGAATTAATCATATAAGTTCTCTTGTTCACATAAGTGCCATATAGGAAAATTACTATAGAGGTAGGCCTACAGGATAAATATAATGTTACAGTTTAGTCCAGAAATAAGAAAAGAAATTAAAATGCATTGAGCATGTAGCCTAATAGAAATAAACGCCCTATTGGTGTAACTTTTCGAAGCGTGATATAAAATAGGCAATTTTTCTATGTATGATTTTTTATTCAACTTAACAACCTGTCCAGACTTTATCTCTATAAGGTATACATCAGCAGTTGCAGCAGGTAAAAAACCAACTATTTGTTATTGTCTACAACCTTTTGGATCATGCAGTATATGGTACCACAATATTTTCTTTTAAAACAGATGGAAAGTAACGATATAAGGTTCGAAAATTCTATTATTTGTTCTCGTTGATAACAAGTAACTATAACTATACTGTAGTATACAATCATGTAGGTCAGGTTCATCAATAAATGCAGTAAGCTGTGTTCCTGCTGCACATGTATTTGTAGGTGGATACAGCAACATACACAGCAGTGATTTTATCTAAATTATTGTGTATAACATTTAGACCCAATAATCTGAGGAAAAAGAAATTTAATTATTCCGGGTGATCGATATGCAGGCAATACTGCTGACACTTCCAACAATGAGGGCATGGTAAAAAAGTGATCAAAGAATGGATCCAGTCGCGCATGCCCGCACTCCAGAGCATGCTCATTGCCAGCAGGAATGGTAGATCCAGATGTGTATATAATTATATACACATCTGGATCTACCATTCCTGGCAATGAGCATGCGCGACTGGACCGATTAGTTCGTCACATGTTACTCAGCTCGCACTTCTACACAGCAGTATTCAGTGCATCCCTTGTCCCTGCAGCACAATTCGCACTTTTACAGCACCTTGCACATAATATGAAGTATGAACAATCAGATAAAGCAACTCATTGACTAAGTTATATGCCAACAGGACAAAAGTAGGCTACAGTAATATTAGGCTAATACCATTTCATCGTTATAATACTGCGATTGGGAGTTGTTATACGACACAGTAGCGATTTATATAATCCTCTATATTTCTTACATGAAATTCATGGAACATTCTGAATTCGTTTGTCATGGATGAAATTATATTTTATTCCACGATTGTTACCCCATAGTTATACAGAGGTTCACATTATATTATTCTTATGATCCTGCATGTAGCACTGCTGCCGAAAATTTATGTCGTAAGTATTCTGCAGAAGAGCGCACAGACATGACAAAACGACATGTTCGACAAAACCCCTTTGCTATTTTAATCGGCATTTAAGGCTGCAAATATCCGCAAACATTTCGGGTGAAGAGACATGACAGGCCTGCATTCCTGCATATACGACAGTATAGGAACAATGAACTCTGTCAGACTGACCTCATCATAATGAGCATGCAGAGACGGCGTGGAACCGACGTACGCCTACTATTATACTGTATACAGATCTACAAATGTGTCAGACGATTATAAATAGTCTTTCACTATATGACGCACTGTTCATTTATAATCGCTCGTTTTGTGTATTCATGCAGTATACTATACCCCTTGAATAACTTTCATTCATGTGGAAATAACGGACATTTGGCGGCAAGTCAGGCATGTATAACTTATATAGCCTATATGAACTAATATACTGTATGTGTATGCTCTGCGGAAGGAGGCGGCACACCTTTCTCTGCATGTTTGTTGCTGCACGTTATTCGAAATGGCCTAATTGATTTCGACCAATGGGCGACGGCTCGGGAAAATAATATAATTGCCCCCAAAGCACTCATTAAGTACAGTTTGCCCTTCTTTTCATTCGATCGGAATCGTGGACTCACTGACGCATGATGGATGGTCATAATATTTTAATCCAAGCAGATACAATATACAGACGAAGAAGCCTTGCAGTGGACAAGACATATAGAAGTAACAGCACAAAATATGGTGAAATGTTCTTCCAATAATATTTTAGAAGAAGAGATACAAACTAACTAAAATATTTTACAAAATTGCAAGTTAAGGTTCTTCTGTAATCTGTTGCTTGCTCCAGGAGAATAAACAATTCCATTACTTATTATTCTTTTGCTTCCATTGTCTGGCCGTGGACTTGGTCAGTGCTGCTGTCTCATGTACACGATGCATCAACATATTTTTCCGTCCCCCTTTGTCAACCTTCCCTTACCTTCCCTAACCCCCCGGCTCCCAAGCAAGTATCTTCCAAAAAAAGAGTCTGCTAGAGCTTTGTGAAAAATTGCTGTTGGGTTTCGCGACAGTGGTATGTCCCGCGACTGCTGCCTAAATAGCGAGCGGGGGTCCAGGGCCCCTACACGGTGTTTCATGCATGCTTTTACACGTCCTGGAACGGGGACTTGACCGTGAGGCGTAGACTCTGTTGTCAACCCGTGTCAGGCACTGGAGTCCCAGTCGAGTCATATGGAATCCTACACATAATTATGCTTGTCCGTGTCCCAGCTTTTCTGTCCCGGGGTGTGGCTCGTTATGCAGCCAGCCAGACCCCCTCCTCTGCCCCAGACCTGTCACGTCCAACCCCCGTTATCTCTGTGAGGGAAAAGGCTCTGGCGGCCATGACAGAGGGAAACAACCGCGTGAAAAGGGGCTTGACGCCTCGGAGTTGCCAGGTGCAGCAGCAACGCTCAAGACCATAGGGTTGCCAGGTTCAGCTCGCGGTTTCCGGCCAGTCAACCCCTGAGTCAAATGCACCTTCAAACTTCCGCTCGGAAATTATCCCATGGCTGCTGGGTGCAGTTTGAAGAAACGAAAAGCGACGGCCGGATGTCGGAGGACGTCACGTTTAATGTGTCACGCTATAAGGGGCTCGGGTCCCCTCCGGCAGTCCGAATCGTACATAAGAGTGGACCACAAAACGGCTCTCATTACTGTCAACCGCCGGGTGGTTAATGTCTATTTGACTTGTGTCACAGATGATGGGCTCACCCGTCGGTTACTCTTAAATTTTGCAAAGCCTAACCATCGAGGGCTTTAAAAAAAAGGATGCTGCCTAAATATATGCAGGCGGAAAATTGAGACCAAAATATGGAGACAGTCGCGGAAACAATTGTGGTCTGCGTTTTATTATGGCTGGTTACAAGGTAGCAATTATTTATGGCCTACTTCCATTTGAGTGACAATTTCAACTCCAAGTGTGTGCGATGAGCGAAGTTTTAAAAGCAGCTTGAGCTATTTTTTGAAGACCGGCTTAGAAATCTCTTGCAGATTATTTGCTTATAATATGAGTAAATCGGACTCAAATACTGAATGGAAATCACTAGTCCATCAATATTATTGAAAGGAGAATCAAGTTGAAAACCCTCTCGACATATTTTATAAGAAGGACCTATATGAGTCGATACTGATTTTTGTACCGTTGGGGATGTAGAAGTTTTTTTCGCGTGTGCAAATAAGTTGGATTTTGCATGATAAAACAGCTCGTGTTTTGGGATTCCAGTCGGCTTGGCAGATTTGAATGAGTCTATTTCAATGGGAGGCAACGCAGTCATCAGTTTTTAATGGTCGCACTTTACATGTGGGAGGAATCCATTTCTATGCGAGATTGCCTTAAGAGGTGCAGTTATGGCCGATTTATCTTGCTAGCTTGTATCGCATTAGCATTGCCCCATCTGCACACGAGTTATTTTCATGCCGCGTTACGCTTTGTCGGCTGTTCCGAGTGGAAAATTCAGATTTAAATATTTCAGTGCCCTTTATTTAATAAATCACTGTCTATGTGTTGCATACTTGGTAACGTTTTAGTGCTATATAAAAATGGAGAGGCACGGCAATAAGCTTATTCTACTTGAATTTACATTAGGCAATTAAAAGTAAGGTAGGTCTGTAAAGTTATTCGTGGCAGTTCGCACATATGCTATTGCACGTCTTGTGTCTTTACATCATTATTTTATGATTTTGCTTCTGAACAATGGTCCGATTATACTGTAGACTATTCATACGGCAAAAAATTACAGGTCGCCTTTTAACAAAGTTGCTAATTAATCAATTATTTCCTACTTCCCGATGATTGGGAGAAAATCACCTGTTATCAGTAAAATATTCTTATTTTCATATTGCCTGATGCAATGCTGGTTTAAAAAATCTAGCTGCATCTAATTACGCATAAAGCCTACCATTCGTTTTGCGGAGGATGTGCACGTTCAAATAGACTACGATCTTGCACTGTATGTATATTACAACAATGTATAGGGCTGTGCATTTATAGATGCACAGCATGGTGCGCATGTTGCCATCACGTAACACATGCAAGTTGCGTAACCAGTTCGTTAGAAACATTTTTTTATTTTACGGATAAAGAAATGATGCTGGAAAAGCCATTTGGTCTGCAAGCAGGCTATAAAACGGATGTGCCATTACGTTTGCTGTTTTCTCGGCCAATAATTATGTAAAGGAGAGGATTGCGAAATAATGATGCATTAAAGATTTAAGCCTGCTGCAAATATAGTTTAGTTATATGCATACTACTGTACTTGTATAAAAGAACGAGAAGTCTTCCGCCGAAAGCAAGATTGAAAGTAAAATTCAAGTGTTTTGTGAGCACACCTGAAGATTTCCATCACTATATATACGAAGCACTTCTTTTAGTTTTATAGGTTCCGTGGCTTGCATTCGTTTAGAATTTTTATGAGCAGTTTTAAGGCGGTCAGTTTTTTTTTTGAAGTCTGTCGTGTACCGCTATAATTTCATATCTAGGTTACTTAAAGAGGACGATCTGGGGAAACCAGGTTATGTAAATTATTTATAACATAGAAGCAACATTAATAAAATGTTGTTTATTTATGTGTTTGTATTTTAAGAGCATTCCTTTTTTCTTTGGGTCATATTTCCTACCACTTCCATACATATAAGGTCATAATGAAACTACCAGGTATATAAATAGACTTCGTCCGGATTTTTTTTAACGGAGTTTTCATGCTGCCGTACTTATGAATGGTCCCTTCTTCAGTTATTATAACCAGTAATTCGTAAAGCCGCACAATGGACAAATCCGTCCCTGAATATACTCTCCAAATCTGTTCTGTATTTTTGCAACATTATGAACAATAACAATGCCAAGTAAATAACATGCTGCAACATATTCTAAAGTGCTGCGGGTAGGCCTCTGATTTCATTCACTATACATTAAATTTGCATTCAAATTCATGTTGAAATGTTCACAACTGATTTAGCATTCTTTCACTTGTTCTAATCTGTAGTTTCCTATCGGTTTATTAGGATTTACATCATTTCTGAAACGTTAATCGGTCCCATGCTGTAGACCGCTTAGGCAGTAGAGATAGCACCTCGAATATTTATTGCTCCGGTAATTGTGGAAGCCAATCAAGCTTTACAATGTCGCATTTTAAAAGCGTCGGATGGGCATTATCCCAGCGAAAAGGACAACTTGTTACGGCTTACATTTGTTGCATGGTGCCATCAACTCTTTGCTTGACTTTTACGCTTGGTCGTAAAGGCAAAAACGACAAAAAAAAAATAAACAGTCCCTAATGGAGCGCCTGTCAAGCGCACTTGATTCCAGCTATAGGGAAAAGCTCATTGAACTTGCGAATCACCAGCACTTACACATGAACCTCATGGTATATGGTCACCGACACCTAAAAAAACGCGTTTCATAATGACCAACACCCCCTCAAACCCCACCTAAAAATCAACCAGTCTCGCACATGACCTCTTACAAAATGGGATAATATTCATCTCCTAATCCCCTTTTGTCTCAGAATTTTTTGCACCCTTTTTCACCACAGCTGTCTCATCTTGCCGCATCATTACGTTCTGTACATTTTTTTTCTTCTTCTCTATATACCCGCCTTCCAAAAAAATGGGCTTTTTTCCGCCGTTTTCTTTTTGCAGCAGCAGCAGCAATGGTGCAATTGCCATGTCCCCAAAGCGATTAGAGACATCGCAGTCCGTAATCAGAGGCCAACTGATACCATAATGTCTTTCATTTGGGGAGGGATTCGTGTACTAATTTGGGCCCCTCCGCCACTGTCACATCCGCCGTGGTGGCGACGCAGACCGCTCTCGGTCATTGGTTTTCAGCTGAACTGGGTAGCATCAGCAGCAGGGGTAAAGGGACCACAGATTAAGGGGAGGAGGAATTCACAGAAAAATCAGCTCCGAAAAAGAAGAACTGGTAGGAATATATGTGTTTAAAAAGAAGGAAAAAGGAGTCGGGAGGGTTTGAACACGTCCCATCAGAAATGGTGGAAGGCTTTTTATAGCGGGGAGGCCCTTTGCGGGTTTTTGATAGGGTGAGAAAATGCAACGTGTTTGGATTTATCGCAGGGACATGACGGTATGACACCGCCAATGTGTTTTTAAATAAGCGAGTAAATTTGCACAATTTTGAAGACACTCCTGACTTTTCAGTACATATGGTTGAATTGTACTAAATATGTGCCATACATATAAATGGCAGTTTATACAGCACAGGATAGTAGGCTATATAATTATGCAGTTTATGCACTATTAAATGACTTCAAAGCATCAAACTTAATTTCTGTACAATTGAGGCGTTGGCATGGGATGTTTTACAGGGACTAAGCAAAAAAAAGAAGTTTTAATTGCAGAAAAGACTCCTTATTCAAAGTCATGAAAAGTAAACTATAAGTAAAAGCAGTTTATGAATTTAACATTTAAATGTTGGCTTTTTTGTGGCACATTTCTCATTGTGACTTACTCCTTTTCCATGTCAACGCCTCAAATGTAAGAGTCTAAATTATTGTGTGATAAAATGTTCTCGCAAAAGCTGCTGTCTTCTCAGAAAAGGCACAAAACAATTTTTTATTGCAACTTTGCAATCAAGACAAAATAACGAGCTCATTGTGGGAGCATTCCCTAAGATTCCCTAGATGCATAAAAGTAGATAAATAACATAGATTATATATTACACGTATCAGAACTTCAGATATTTTCATTGCGGTATTTAACATCACAGCACTGGTGTTACATGGTACATTCAGTTGCACCAGTTTGGCGCTCAGCTCATATTTTGGTTCATAACAACAACTCTGACCATACAACACAGCAAGGCTCATATGAGTTGCTGAGAATATGAATGTGCATGTATATAAATAAAATAAACATAGCGCGCTTCATCTCCCCGCCCGCGCTAATATGCATGAGCCAGAAAAAGAATGAAGAAAAAAAGAAAAAAAAGAGGTGCCATATGACGAATGTAATTTTATTCCCCCAGAAAATGTAGGTTGCTGTAGATGTTGGGTTGTGCTACAGAGTGCATGAATGTCCTGATTCCTGCATATTTTATGCATTAAAAACTCTTAAATAGGCTCAGAAGCGGCTGTGCGCGGTAACGAAACACTAATGAAGAAGAGGAAAAGTTGTTAAAGAGCAGCAGGGCTGTTGTAGACCATATTATAACGTGTCTCTTTCGTTATAATATCAAGTTTTATTAATAATATTTTGCTGCATTTTTACAATCCCATGGTTCATGCTTAATGCCCATTTATTCCTGTAATACAATAGGGTACGTGTCATTGTGTATCGCGGGGTGAAGGGGTTGCATGTTGGGAACAGGAGCCGCGGGAAGGCATTACACACACAGTACACCATTTTGTAATTGAGTGCTGGAGCCACGCGTTACATATCGCTGCCGGAAAAGTTTGCAAACTTGATAAGGCCTGTTTTACCCATGGGGGGGCTGTAAACCGCCCTCGGATGGAACTTTTCCTTGACTTCTCCTCCTTTATCTCGGGGCCAATGAGCGCAATTCTTAAAGGAAACAATGGCAATGAAAGGGGAGCTTATAATCAAGCCGACTATGAGTCATGCATTTCCGGCGCGGCCATTCGTGATGCCGTTCAAGTGTGTGTAGAAAACCAAAAAGGCACACAGTTATTTAAATAGTTTTGTTTATTATATTCCCATCCATGCATCACACCATATATAAACCGCTGTCATTTAGTGCTCTAAACGTGATGACTCCAACAGCACAACGGTGTTTATTAATACAATCCCATCATGTTTACTTCAGCAACCATCATGAACTGACAGCCGAAATATTACTAAAAAAATATGTTTGTCATATTTTGGATTTTGGGTTAGAATGGGAGCAGATTTTGATCATTTTTTTCCGGAAGAATCTTGCACCACCCTTATATAGTAAGAGAGCGGTAATCAAGGTCCCCCCTTTTTTTCGAAACGCAACTAATCGCTCACGTCGTATATTAATCGTCCATAATTGCATAAGTGAGGCTGCCTGCTTTCCTCGGAGGTTAGTGTTTATCGCGAAATTTCTGCAGTTTTCTCCTCCGGCAAGTAAAGCAAGCAAAAGTAAGGGTGCCGGCAGCTAAAAAGGAGAGGGTAATAATTGCAATAAGGCTTCTGAAGTAGGGGCTGGGTTTTGCGGCTGAGGGCTATGTGGTGCTCCCTTGATTCACGCTCTTGCCTTATTTGCCACTTGTGGGAATACCGATTGCACTTAGGCGCCCCGGGTTGTTTTCGCCGCATTTTAGCCTCAAGTTGGTGCTTGAAGGAAGTTTGCGCTGAAATTTGCGGTCGACTTGGGCTGCGTTTATCTCCAAGTATGGTCGGAGCCAAGGAGTCAGGTGCGCGTTGTTCCCACAGTTAGTTGCTGTAAGTTGCTGGCTTGCTGGGGTGGGGTCGGGCCAAGTGTTGGGGNGGGGGGGGGGGGGGGGAAGAAAATGCGATGAGATTTATCGGAGAGTTGTGCAATGCCATCCAGTACCACTAACGGACTGGCAAAAAAATGTTGCGAAAAATATGTGAAATTGCACCACAATTTGTATAGAACATTCTTCAAGTTGAGACGACCTTGCCTTAACTGCCTGGAAAGTTAGAGAAACTGAGCCTATTCCCAATTCAGAGATTGTGCCACCCTCTCTCACTTCTTAAGGTGTTTCCACCGGCTAGAAAAAGAAGAGACCCAATGCTGGAAGTGGTTTTCCTCCTACCATATAGAGGAGAGAAATGAGCTCGTCTCGTGTACGTCTCCAGCTTCAATTGGCCTCGGACAGATTACCCAGGCCCCCGTATTCTCTCTCTCACTCCGGATAAAAAAAACGAGAGAAAGAAAAAGGCAGCAGAGGCCAAACTCCGGAGGGTTATATAGCCAAGTCCCCGACACGTCATTTTCCTCCCCGGCTCTCGGAGAAACCCTCTTGAAATATTCAGGAGCGGAGAAAAGATGAGCGTGTTAGCCAAACACCCAAACTGCCTGCGTTTCAATTTCAGGTGGTCATCTGGGGAGAGGCCATTCTTTCCCGAAGTGGGCTCGCGGGCTGGAGGAAACCTATTCCTTTCTTTTTCCGGTGCCTATCTTTCCAGTGAAAGCGGGGGGGCATTTCTGGCCAAATGGCCGCCGGCGGGGTTGCCGCGATTTTTTAAGCCAACAATCTCATTTTTTTGGAGGGGAAAGGGGGGGGGGGGCCTTGAGGTGAGTGTCGGATCAAACACAGAATGTACAGACCCAGTGAAATACATCAGAAGAAAAGGTGTTTACTCCACAAATTAACTTACTCGTATAGTACAGAAAAAATGCATTTATCATGCATGATTTGAATAATACAATATTAATTTTTTCTGTACTATACGAGTAAGTCAATTTAATTGGTCCTGCTAAGTTAAAAGTAACTAGTAGTACGACGAAAATTTGAATAATACAATATAATTTTTTTTCTGTACTATACGAGTAAGTTAATTTAATTGGTCCTGCTAAGTTAAAAGTAAGTAGTAGTGCGACGAAAATTCCACCCATTTATTCCTTTAAACTACTACTAGAAAAACCCTCGATTTGCTCACTGGATTCGGGGTGGGGAGGGGGCGATGTAGACCCATCGGCTGATAGCTAACAAATGAATGGTTCTTCCTCCCACGCACCAGAGGCGCTGCCTCCACCCCCATTGCGCCTGCGCAGAACGGGGGCCAATCGGAAGCGTCGCGGTAACACTATATGGCGGACCAATCAGAGGGCATAACCACACAACAATGAATATGATTTTAATATTATAAATTTAACTGTGTAAATGATCCCTGCGTCTTAAGAGGTGAAAACAATAGCTTTAATGCAAAGCTATTGAAATTAGTGCAAAAAGTTGGCTACTCACTGCGAACATTTCAATTGGAGCACTTTTCCTCTTGGAAAGACTTGGGAAGTGGACCACCCTGTTCACTGCCGAGACTTGCGGATTTTACAGTAACCGCTGTCATATCTAATTATAGCGGGGGCTGGATGTAGCAGGGATGTTCATTATGAATAGGGGGTGATTTTTTCCCCCCCTTCTCCTCTTTCTAACCCCCCTCATCCCAACCACCACTACTCGCAGAAATAATGGCCAAAATTAAAGCCTTGTTTGGTTTGTTTCTGGGCGTAAGTTGTACCTCTCTTTTTTTAGAAGAGAGAGAGAGAGAGAGAGAGAGAGAGAGAGAGAGAGAGAGCTTGGGAGGAGAGGAGGGGGGGCCTTTTTTTCAATGCGTGACCGAATGGCGTGTAAATTTGGAGCTATATCTTGTAATAACATGTTCGGGGGGGTTTTCCATTTGCTTAAAACGTCCATGTTGGCTAACAGTAGCGGGTCTATAGCACGGAAGCTTTAATGAATGGAGTTAATTGCCCCAGTAAAGAGCGGAAATGCGATATCGCGTTTAGTTGCAGGCAGTGATTAAAATTGGGCTTCATGTCAATGAATAAAAATCGTGATCACTGCGCACTGATGTGTCGGCCTTATTCGCACAGTATACGTTACAATGAAGCTGTGCGTTTCAATTAGCGATATTTTGGCACTATAGAAGCTGAGCTCACCATTGAGTGCAGTTCAGTAAAAGTTCTTTTAAGATTTATCAAAATGTTAATTCCTAGCCATCTAAACTTTGTGTTCAGTGATTTAATCAATGAGTCCTCATAGCAATTTTTACATTGACACGAGTAAAATTTTATTTTCTATTATAATCTAATTTAATGAGTCAATTCAATACGCCAATAGAAATAATTTAGAGAGCAGACCAAACTGACATTGTGTATAGACATTGTGTTACAGAACTGAATGTTCGTATGTCGATTTACTGTTCTTCACTTTCTGTGATGTTCAATTACTGTCCGCATCGCTTACCAAGAACGATTTCAAGTTAACCTGAACCTCCCCCTGCATTTCCCCTAAAAACGTCTGGTTAGCAGCGCGAATATTGCCTGCTGCAATTTGCGATGGTCCTGGGGATGCAACCCTCCCCATCCCGCTTGTTCCAGCATCAGCAGCACCATCCAGCATGGCCACACATTAGTACACATCGCAAGTGGTTGATGACCCCGGCTGAAAGCATGTGACGTGGTAACGCCCGGGAAATTGAATCCACTGGCGCTAACGAGGACACAAAATTGGCTTGCAAACCCAAGAGGCCGCAATAATGGTCTGCTTAAATAGCTATAAGGAGGGTCGTCACTGAGACTAAATCGTTTGGGAGTTTGCGTGGCAAAAGGCCCAAAACACTTTCTGCTGAGGGAGAAGCGCATCACGCTGCTTCTGGATATCCCCCAAAGTGATGGTATACTACAAAAGGAGAGAAAAAAAGGGGGGCAGAAGAATTTGATCATTTAGAGCAACTTCTGCTGTAAACTGTGTCGTGCTGGAGACATTTTATTTCTGCTGTCGTCCGCTGGTAATTACCGAGGAAATGAAATGGTTGGTTGACTATTTCTTTTTCATTACTTGGGACATAAATTCGTCTCGGAGGAATCACGTGCAAGAATAAGCGCTCTGATATGTTCTTAACCTTCGGGTTTTATTGGACATGGAGCAGTCTTTACGTCGAGTTCATATATACATCGGAGGGAAAATTACTGGCATGCTATGGCTCACTAAAGGGCGTTTTAAGGCCCAATTAAGAAAGAGACAACGGTTTTCCTAGAAGTCAATTTTGTGTAAACTGCAGTCGAACCGAGTAAAAAGTGACACACTTTCAAGGCAGGCAAGTAGGAGGAGGCCCAGCAGCAGTCAGACGACAGCAGCTGCCTCCAGCAGCATGTCATTACGTACAACCGAAATTATCTTGGGCACCGTTTGCTATATCACAATAAGAGATGGTCTTAAGTTCCATCAACTGAACTGAAATATTAACGTCCGTATATAGTAAAAGCCTTTTTTTACAAATTATATGTCGCAGCAATTAAGCGTACTAATGTCGTGAATATTTGAGGCTGCAACAATGCTCCTTGGTTTTATAGTCGTGGCTCCTATTTGTCGAAAAGAGTCAGGTGTGGCAACGCGGTGTTGGGGACCTGACATCTCAGCCAGACCCTTCCCTCGGATTGTGTTTGGTCCTCCAAGATGGTGAATTTATAAAGGCTATGGTCTAGTAGTGCTGCTTGCTTTTCTGGCAATGGTCTTGGGAGGTTGGGAGGGTGGGGGTGGTATAGCCCTCCCCCACGACTCCAGGCCCATTAAATCCTGCTCTCTGCACTTGGGCGGCCTTCCTTTGCCGCCGCCAGCCGGCATACAAATGGAGCCTCCTCCTCCTAATCCGGTTACTTGCTGACCGTTTGAAACAATAAAGATGACCCAAGAGCATTGTTTCTCGGCAAGCTCCGACTTAATGATACCGCCCGGCCCTTCCCTAATTCGGTTAGCTGCTATCACCATTTATATGGGTGCGCGGGAGGAGGAAATTATTTACTGCAGCGCCGGGGAGGGGCATTAATCCAGGAGTAATTTTCGGGTATTGTTGCAAGTAATCTAAAGGGGATCAAGACAAATTCCCGACCTCCAGACCACTTATGGGGGAGGCTTGGCACGACACACTAACGATCCTCGGGCCTTTTCCCTCCATATTACCAGGCCCCAGGAAATTTATCTACGACAAAAGAGTTCCCCAGAAAGAGATTCTTTCTCTCTCTTTTCCTGCTTCTCACACAGGATCCTCTCTCTCTATATATATATATATATAAACCACCCAGCAGTACATATACTATAGACGGAGAGGGGTTTCTATAGGACTTGGCCTAACACGGACTATTCCTCTTCTTCCAAGCCAAAACTTTTCAGGGATTAACTCGCGGCAATCTTGCCTTAACGACCGTAATCACCGTTAATTAAAGTCTGCTAATCATTTATTTCGCTAATTCAATTCCGGACTTGATATATCCTAATTAATGTCGGTATCGCTGCGTCGGTAAAGAGTTTAATAGGCGGCAGAGTAAGTGGGGAGGATAATTTATGCAAAAAAAAGGCAAGGAGGGAAAGAGAATATAAGGAAAGAGAGAGAGAGAGATTCTCGAAGCCTTTTCAGGGCTCGAGTTCGGCTTTTCGCAAGGAGTTATGGGTTCGGATCGCCGAGTTAAGGCAATTAGGTTTAACATCTGGTTCAGTAATGGGCTCTTTTATCTTAAGTAAACGGGACTTCAATTTGCTAGGGTATATAGGTAAGACCAGGAGGGATCTGCATACGGGTCATTAATCAGCCAGTGACGCCACACTCATCACTCAAATTATATAGCTTATTATGCGTATATAGTGATCGGAATTGTGCAAATATCTTGGCCAAATAATATTCCCTTATTTGGTGTGTCGCTGTACATTTGACTATTGTTGTTGTGATGTACACTTGAAATGAGAAAATGCATTTCACACATGGAGTTGCCAATTATTCTGAAAGTTACCGTATATCACTAGAAATGCTATTAAGTTGTCAATGTTAATTTGTCTTAATGTGCCCTAAAACACTGATGCACAGGTTTACTGTAAGGCATTAACTGATGCAGCTAATCTCATTATTTGAATAATACTGTCCTCTGTAAATTCTCTTCAATTGATATAAAGCTATAATATTGTTTGGGGTTTTTACTTTTAATTGCTGGTATGATAACTTAATATTAACAGTAATTTTCTGGAAGATTAATATATGAAAGGTGTTATCAGGTCTGAGAAAATGTTATACGCGTTAAGAGTGTTGTTTGGTTAAATCAGTTGACGTAAAATATGAACTCAAGAGCAGCGTTAGAGGCAGAATGTCAACCACTCACAATAATTTAGAGAGTAAGTTACTTCATGGGGGGGAAAACCCGACCTGCACTAAACATTCTGGTTTGATTTTGTAAATCTCCTTTGCAAGCATTCTTCGATCATTGCGTTTATGGCGGGGGAAAGAACGTGAATAAAAAGCTCACCCATCCGAAGCAGCTCAGAGTTGTCAGTGTCTTCCGCGAGACTAACCTGTGCGTCTTCTCACTTTTCCAAACATAAAGAGCCATAACCGTCATCGTGATGGCGCCGTCCAATCAAGTCTCGAGTGTGCTGCGCTGGCT
>KZ538438.1:0-21660 GCA_000934665.2 Catajapyx aquilonaris | reverse complement strand
CCCCCCCCCCCCAGTTTGCGTGTCGTATATCTGCAATTACTTTGTCATTGCCCTGCTGAATGATAATCGCCGTCGCTCTTATCTCCGCAACAGCTTTCGGACTCTATGTTAAGAGGAGGGGTGGATGAGACAGGATTCAAATAAAAATGATGTTCCTTTCGAGGACAATCTAATCGTGACCTGTCCCCAGGCATGGCGGACTAGTCCCAATAGGACCGGCGGTTTTGCACTCTAATGCAAACTCCAGTCCCTGCCAATAAGGGCTAATAGGAAAGTAATGTTCCGGGGAGGGGAGAGAAAAGAGATCCGATCTGTTTGGCTGGCATTCAATGAGGTCCTTTCTCCTCCCCCCCTGTTCGTCACACCCCCCCTCCTGTATGCCCACATGGTTCCGGGCCATTACATCCCAATAGGTCGAATGGGAGTGAGTCCCTTGGTTGCATGGCAGGATTGGAGTTGTCCAATGGACGGTTCGATTGACCCGATTGCAGGGAGCGATTGTTGCGGGGATTCCCCTCCCCCCCCCTCTCCATCCCTCCAGGGAGGTGTGCTGTGATTAATAAGGTCATGGTGTTCACTCCCCGTGTCAATTGATTCCTCATGTTGCGACCCATATGGTCGGAATTTTAACTTATAGGATGCAGTTTGATGACCTCGTGTGTACAACGGATGAAGTGGGCGCTTAATAACCGGGGCATGTTCCGATTTTGGGGCTGTCATCGGCACGTTAGCACTACAGGATTTAGAAAATTAATTGTAATATAAGAAGTGTCGGTTACTGTGGCCCTCTTTGCAGCTGAAGCTGTTTCACTAATTAGTGACTGATACAGAACAAGAAGAGTACCGGTGTGTCTGTACAGGACTTGTCACGAGGATATAAATATACGGAGAATATATTTTCCTGTTCCGCCAATTTGTCTTGATCTCCATGTCTTCAATTTGAAGTAAGCAACTTTCGTCACTAGAGCAAAGTACCCTTGATTACACAGCGCCTGAGGGTCACAAAGGTCGCGACTCCGTGAAAGTAAAACCTTTCCAATTTCATAGCCGAGTGGAGAGAGAACGAGACACGAATAATGCGAAGGAAAACAAGGCAAAAACCACATGTATCATTAGTCCTCGGAAACTTGCCTCTCCTCCCCATAAGGTACCAACCAACCCCCTCGAGGCTAAACTCTCAAAGCCTTTATATGTAAGGTTGGGAGCAAATTGTCTCAAATTGATACAACCCCCCCCCCCTCCTCCTCCCCCTTACAAAATGGCATTTTGATTACTGCTTCATCGCGGATAATTGGACTCTAAATCGGCCTGAAAGACCAATGAGCGTGAGTCAAGCCTTAAGGTTTAGATGGTGCTGCGGAAGGGGGGAGAGAGAGAAAAGGATTGGAGACAAACCTCACGAAATCGGAGTTGGAGATTGGACTATCCATTACACCGACTAATGTCTCCTACTCACCACTTTGTTGTGGCCTCCACCGAGAAAACGAGGAGGAAAACGGTTTTCCTAAGATTAGAAACTTTGCCTCCAGCCATCTTTTGTTTTGTTAGGCCCCGTATATGTAACGCGGCAATATTGGGCCGCAGAACACAGAAACTTGCACCGTTCATTATTGAAAGTATACTTCGGGAGGAAAAGTTGGTTGCGACCAAAGCGGAGGGAAATGGCTACAGCACCGAAATATTTTTTTTAATCGGGAAAAGTTTTTGAAGCGTGTAAAATATGGGTTTAACCCTCCCTCCCTTTAGTAACGGTCACGGTCTGATCTGGTAACGTGTGTATATCTAACGGGGAAGTTTTCCTGGTCGATGATGATGAAGCCATGCGATTTAATGGGCTGATAAGTGAACCGAGGGCGATGTCGCAGAACCAGGAGCTCTCTCTCCCTCCAGGCCACACCATCAGCCCTCTCTGACTGAGTGAATCCGATGCTAATTGGTTTTCCCACGCTCCCTTTGCTACTATGCCATCAAGTGTATGTGCTGTGTATATGCCTCCCCCCCTCCTTCTCTCCTGGTTCTTCGACACTGCTGCCTTTGGTCTCTGGGGCGTGTAAATGGCACTGCTTATTCCTCACGATTGGATCTGGGGGACTGAGCAATAACCGCACAGAGGGTGGGAATCTGCTCCGATTGTTATGCTTCATGATGATGAAGGTTCCAACGAGTTATAGTATGTAGGGGTTGGCAGTATATATGAACAGTAATGCGACACTGAAGGAGAATGTACTGTCAGTGACAATTTATTCCGATGCGAAGAGTTAAACCAGGCATTTACGAGAGTAAGCCTATACTGGACAGAAAGCTGGCTGACAATCCTGGCAACCAACAATACAATACTATTACCTATGTGTCCAGATTTTAGAGTCACCCTGTAGTATAATTATGTGATGCATTTTGAGCCACACTTTGAACTTTCTGAAGCGGAACGTCCTTGAAGGATATTGCATTATCCTGGGAGCTAGATAACCTATGCACCTCTCTTGGCTCACCGGGATGTCGCCTTCCAGGGGTCGGCTGCAGCAAAGTATTGTAACGCTTTTAATTACCCATAAATTACAGCGTAGTTAAATATGCACACATGTCACATTGCGTTAGAACAAAAACTTTTGCAGAATTATTATTACCGCACTGACTGCCATGATTTTGGCGATAATTAAGTTGATTAGTAAATTCAAGCTATAGACAGACCGTTAAAACTATTTACCATGATAATATCCCTTTTCTTTTCCGAAGATTGTCCACTCAACTTGCGTCCAAAGTCTGATCCCGCCCTTCACCAGCAAAAAAAAAACTCTATAAAAGTATAGCGCATAACTCCACGGCCTCTCCATCGAAATGTTTTTACAAAGAAAAGAATGGCATTAATTTGAATGCATCGTGACTCCAACGTGCCATACCGATTCCATGTCATTTAAATGGTTCTTTGGTTCCTTATACTCTTTTTTTTTTTGGTCCTCTCTTGACATTGAAACGGTCTCCGCACCATGTGATTAGAGTGAAGCCGGACACAAACGCCATTCAGGCAAATGGCTATCTCGAAGGAGAAAGAAGAAGTTTAAGGGGGGGGNGGGGGGGGGGGGGAGGAATATATATATATAAAAAAGGGAAAGGCTAATGGGAGGAGACAGCAGGAGGCGGTGTAGAGTTTGAGAAAGAGAATGGCGCAGGCTACTCTTCAAAAAGTGTTCTGGTTGGAGCACTAACGGAGCGTAATAGATCGCGATTAGGGACTAATATCCTCCGGGTCGTGTCATGAGAAAATGGTTGTTGGTCTTGAGCGATACTAATGAAAGGGTGAGGGCAAATCACATCCTGCTCTTTTAGAACCATACCGCGCGGAGTGGAAGGAAGGACTCAGGAAAAATATAGTGTAATTTCAGAGGGGGAATGATGCAGCCCCAACAAAAGCCCCAATAATCAAAGGACTGACGCCACGGATCACAAACAAAAACAACGACAACAACAGGCAGGGCTGACATGATGAGTCAGATTTTGACCCATACTCGAAAAATAAATTTCCAGCCCAGATTTTTTTTTTGATCGGTGTGTTTTTCAAGGGTTTTGTCGCGCAAATTAAAACCGGTTCTATAGCTTTTCCCCCCTCGGTGTCTCTCTATTGCGTTTGTACCAGAAAAAAGTTCCACATATCAAATTACTGGCCCTTCCAGCAGCCAATGAATAGTTGATGCGATTTTCTTTTGAGGGTCTCGCAGGAATACGGCAGGACTGGGATGGAAGCGACGACGATCGACACACGACCCATCAATTATGAATGGTGTCAGAAGCGGGACAGGTTTTTTTGGACTTTTTTTGGGGGGGGGGGGGNGGGGGGGTGGGAAGAGAGTGAGGGTTTCTGGACAGCATCAAGTCCGCCATGTTGACTACCAACGTGCGTGGTTTCTGAATGGCGATTCCATGTCAGAGTGTGTAAGCCGCTTTAATTAGTCACGGCGACCTGACTTGCCAAGGGATTAGTCATCCTATTGCTATTTTCGCAATTTGCACCCCCTTTTTTCCACATTCCACGCAAAAAAAGACGCGTCGAGGCGAAAAAAAGACACAACTGTTATTCCATCACACACTTCCCACCAGTAATCAGTAAAAGTTGTATCCACAACTTTCAGAGCATGTAAACCGGAGGGACGGAATTGCCCCAAGTCGTAAAACTTGTTTACAAGTGCAAAGTCCTGTGATTAGCTGCAAACGGTTCCAATCATCACTTTGTATTTTGGGTTGCTTGCCCATACCGTAATTATGCAAATATATGGCTTAAACCTCATGTGGTGCCCTGCTCTTTTTTTTCTTCTTCTTGAAAGGTGTTACAGTAGTTTGGAAACCCAACCTCTGTTTTTTTGGCTGGACAGCTGCGCTATTTTATCTCGAAGCTATGCGGTGAAACCTGCCAGTCAAGAAATTTTAAGAGCCTTACGAAAATTAACCACAGGCCAGGTTAATAAGTACATAGTATTTGACTGAGATGCGGGAAGGCACGCCCAAATATTTGTACAGATCGTTGGATTGCGCCATGATAGCTGTAGTTTTCAAATTTCTTGCATTAATTTTAATAGCGTTGGTGTATAAACTCACACGGAATATGTTGAATATTATTGTATGGAGTTATGGGCAATTCATACTTTTACAATGTAATACTGAGGCATCTCTGCCTCAGAGAAAGGAACAATGGATTTAAAAAATGAAAAAAATGATTAAATATTAGTGCTATGTGTAATGACAAATAATTTGTGGTTATTTTATGAACCCAAGCAAGTGGCTGGATTCCTAATGTTAAAATTATTTTGGATTGTTTTTCAGTCATTCGACATTCCAAATACAGTAGCACCTTTTTATTGTTAGTGAACATTACATACGGTATTACTTCATTCTTAGTTATTTTGCCGTCGAATTAAAAATACCTTTGTAGGGTAAGCACGGAATAATAGATAATGTGTAAAGATGGTTTAAAATATATTTGTAAATAATTATAAACTAAATGAAGGGTCTGAGATCAAAAGCGGCCAAGTCCACTTTTGAGGGGTGTAACACAATTATTACGTGCAGCAATTATGTATTTTAATGTCATTGGATATTAATTGAATTGCACATTTCCGTATGTAACTGATCAGCGGAAACGTATAGGGAATTAAACATTATCGAGATTATACCAGTGAGAGTTGAGTAATCAGCTGTTTATGATCATTTTACCACCAGTTTTTCCAGGTGGACTTCGGCCGTTTTTAAAATCTAAGATCCCTCAAATAATAATAGGTGATAAATGCATGCAAATAATTATCCATAATGTGATCCATCACAATAATTATTGCAAATACCCCCACCTTATGAGTGATTCCAGAATATGTTGAAGTCTGATGCGTCACTTGCAGGTCTGTCCAATGTAAATGTTTTGGCATAACACCTTTTTTTTTGTCTCTCTCTTCAATGACAGACATGGGGCTAAATCGGTTGTGATACATCCCAGAAGCAATGATGAAGTCATCCTCATTCTTCCCCCCCAATGCTGCTCTTCCCACATGATGCAGTGACAAAAGGGGGAAGAGATGTGTATCCCCCCCCCCCTCTCAATAATTATGACCCCCTCTCCCATCGGTTTAATCCTCGTCCAGACCCAGCCATATACAGTTCTCACTGATGGGGAGGGTATGTCAAGTCTCTTTCTATATATTGTCCCCCCCCCCCTCTCTCTCCCTTGTCCTGTGGGCCAACCCCCCACCGTCGTCGGTCTGCTGGTTTCTGCCAAATGAACAGCTGCTGCCTTCGGACAGGCGCGCCAAATGGCTTTTCGACTCGGATGACTCCGACAAGTTAATTACTGTATCGTTTATCGCATTAGATCGGACGTCTTTTTGTGCTTGCTATAAGTACAGGTAGGTACAAGCCAAAGTTTTGTAGTTAATCGTCCCCCATTGCAAATGAACTACTGGGACAAATTATGGGCTCAATTATAACGCATGAGCAGGTTCCAAACATCATGATTTGTTCCGTGCGATTTGGTCGTGACGACTGTCCATTATTGCAGGGGACATCGCTTGTAATTCGGGTCCGGATTCCTCGTATATACCCCCGCGAAACCAGGTGATTAAACGAACCTTTAATGACTTTTCAGCCGGATGGGCACTTAAACGCTCGTCGATGCGTCACGCGGAATAACAGACACAAATTCGTTCTTGCATATATAAGTCCCATTGCGGTCACCTGTAATTGTGGCATCCCAGCTCTGCCCTTTCCTTGTTATTGTCCATGTGTGTGAAGCAATGAGGCGACGGCCTTTTCATTGCGGTTTCCGATCCTCATTTTGGAAAACCAGATGAGACAAACGGTTTTTCGCCACAGTTATTTTCTCATTCTTTTGATCCGCGACCCTTTCTGCTTCATATTATAACAGTAGCACAGGGACACTTTCATTTCCCTTACACGCCTCCTATTTTTATCCCTTTGCCCTTTGTTTCAAGTCAGTTTCCTGTCCGTACTCTCCTTCTAGAGCGTGTACAGGACGTTTTGCGAACTTTTCTACATTTTTAATAATCCGGCAGCTAATAAGAATAGATCTCATTTGGAAACCATAAATGAACTGGGGGGGAAAAGGAAGCTACTCTTCATATATACTTATGCGTGTCATTTCTCGCGAGTTACCTTTTTTTTCGTTGCAAAAAAAAGTGTACTGCTTTGCCTGGTAGTCCACGACAGGGTAGTGAAAGTATTATAAGATTGTTGGGAAGGTTGTCAGCTTCTGTATAATGCGCACTTTTTTGTGTGAAAATTTTTAATGCAGCCCAAGAATTCTGCACTATTTTAATGAGCATTTTCTGAAGTGCTCAACGGTCTGTACCTGGTGATCCAAATGCACTTCAGCGACAGAGAAAATGTGACGGCAATCGTTATTCTAAAATGTCATTTTAAATGGCTATTTTAGTGAATCTTTATACAGTTTAAATTAAATCCTCTTCTATACCATCTAGGTCTATGAACTTTGGGTCAGTGCACCAGCCTGTGCACAATTCTACAAAAGTGCATGCCATGTCGTGTATAGTGCAGATCCATTTTTTTTAAATGAATGGTTTCACGAGCTATTGCTCCTGATCCGACGAAATCAGGCTCGTTTATCTGAGAAACAGGAGGATTGATATTCTGTATGACAGCCTGGCGCAAAATTACCCAACCGAACCGGATTTGTCGGCCTGAATAATGGATCGAGTATTATTGCTGCCGCCGCCAATCTGAATGTGGAAATCGGGGGTTCGATCGTGTCGCATTCCAATAATTCCGTTTGACAACCATGGTGCTTGTTGGAACTGATGTCGTGGGGTTCAAATACTGGCTGATAGAGATAATATGCATCTTGGGTTTATTCGGCGCCCCGGTGTATATTATATGCACTCGATATATAGGAGCCTATCTGATGATGGCTGCGGAGACTGAAACCGCTTTTCCACGAATTGTTTACGCATTGGTTGCGTGTGTGTGACGTAATGACAGGGTAAGGGACTGAAGGTTCGCAGGTAAGAAAAACAGGAAGAGAGAAATCAAAGGTTGTTACAAAGGCCTTCAATCATGCTCGTCTAGTTGCTGGCGACTCGACGGCACAGATTGACAGCAACATATTCAAAGATTATGCTCTAGTTTGTGTGATTTCGACATGATGAGGTGATTAGCATAAATACAATGTGATTCAGCGACAATGACCTGTCCATGTAATACACTAAATACAGCATAGCCGCAGAGGCTTTGATCTGTATAATTTTTGCGTTTCAGTTAGGCTTGAACTATACAGAACCCATGCATTAATAAGTGTTGTTATGAATGTGTGAAATTATCTGCAAATAGTTAGCATTATTATTTTAATTGTACACATATTTTGTGCACAGTAGAGCGTATGTACACGAACTCCATCATGGATGGAACATGAAACAATTAGAACCCACGGTAACAATGCATCAGTCAAGCTTCTTGGTCACTCCCTCATATTAAATTCCAAGAGTCAATTGGGGACATTCGCGAAATGACAAAAAAAATTTAACGCATGAAATCTGTGCCACAACAAAAAAGGTACTCTATCTTCAAAGGCTCGTATAATATTACACGGCGGGCTGGCAAAAGAGGGCCCGAGAAGCGAAGAAAACTAGTGCTGGTTTTGTCCCTCAGACCATATGAAAGGGTGCGGTTGGTTCCTTCCCGTGACGCCATTAATATTTCACGCCGGCCCCAAAGTTGGCTGCGAAAATGGCTGCTGTCTGAACAAAAAAAAAGAAGAGAAAAAGAGTCACGACAGCCACTCATAAGGCCTCGAGTGTCAGAAATCTCTTCCATCAACCCACCTCCTCTCTCGACATGTAACTCCATTTTCCTTCCCATCTATATGTTTTTCTTGCAGGGGGGGATCTATATTGTTGTGTGTGAAAAGAGTGCGATTCCTTCTAGTTTTTTGGCAAAAACTCATCCCCCCTCCTGTTGGTCCTCAAAGGGAATGAAAGGAGGTGGGGGAGGGAAAGGGGGCCTGGCACATCTGTCCAACTTTGTGATGGCCAAACGTGGCTGCACGTCCTCCGATGCGACAACCGGCACTTAGAACTCATCCCAACAGTCTGTGTGTATAGTTGACAGCCACTAAAACTTTGCTACTCGCTCTTCTCTTCTAACACGGCCCGGTAAACTCTTTTACTTTTCACAGCCTGGAAGTCACTCGCTTGGACTGGAATATCTCTGCAATTTTCTTACACTTCCTAAATTAGCTGACTTGTACTTAATAATTACCGATCCTGCTGCTGCAGTGGCTTGATTCGTATGTAAATAAAACGTTGCATTCATCTAGTTCCGCGACTTCCATCAAGCCGACAAAAAGGTGAAGCTTTTAAAAACCGGGCTCTTCTAAACACAAGGCTGCGGTTTCCGGGACAGATTGCAAAGTGGACTTCACTTTTGGCTCTCTGCACTTCTGTTGTTCTAGACAGAAACGAAATATCCTCGCTTGCCACGGTTAAGTTTGGGGACACACAGTCGCGGTTGCAACCCAGGGATGCGCTTTTTCCTGTGGTCGTAGTGTCAGAGAAGAAACGGAAGTGGAAACCAAAAACAAGCACAGCCACGCAACTCTCTGGCTATAAGCCGCCTCTAGTATATAATTATAATACAAGTATGTCCATCTGGAGCGCAAGTGAAACCATATTTCCTCTTAGTGTATGTCAGCAATGAATTAAAATAAACTTAAAATGTGGCGCACAATAATAGTGCGTGGAATGGGGGACACCCTGAATAATTGCACATACTGTATAGCCATATGAACTACACAATTCTTTTGGTAAATTAGCTCACTTCTCCATAGTGTTATGTAACTTACACGGTGGTGCATTACCCAAGTTCACAGTGCCAGTCTTTTTTCCCCCTTGAGATCAGTTCAGAAAGAGGCAACACATACTAAGCAACAATAACACAGATTGTTATTACTTCTCTCGCAATTGGTTGCTGCAATAAGTCAACAACTTCTCTTGAACCGGTGGACTTGAGCAGTGCACCACCCTGTAGATGACACGACACGCTGCTTTGAAACGTTTCGTGACATCCCTGGCTGACGCGACGAGCTCATTTCGAGTCGAAAAATGGAAACGCCGTGCGGCCTACCTTTTATGACATTTTTTTTTTTTGTCCTCGTCGTCTCTCTCTGTAACCTCCCTCTGGCCGCAAAGTGGCCATCTATAGTTGAACCGGCATAAAATAAAAGGTCCCCCCCCCCCCCTTTCCCATCCAAAAAATCCGGCGTTTAGTCCAAGGGCTCTCATGCAATGGACTAGTGACACGAACTCGCGACTCGGCTTAGTAAAATTAGACGTGATTACATTTCTCCAGCTCAGAGGAAAGAGATTATTCCGTCCCCCCCTCCCTTTCAAGTCCATTTTTCTCTTGTGTCGGATGGTAGGTGGGAGCCAAAAGGTTGACAATTTCGCGGACGTCACGCGATTCCTCAGTTATACCATGCTGGCCAAAAAGAAGTTGAAAGGAAAAGGTGGAAAGTGACTGATGGCAGGAAAAGGAGGGGGGGACAGACACAACCTGATCATTCATTTTTTTAAAAAATATAACGATGCAGGAAACACTTGAGATGCTCCATATTTAATTTGCACTTATAAAAAAATATGGTGGAGAAGACATAATAATTTAATAACGATTCGATGATGCTGGATTTTTTTAAAGGAGAGCTCCAAAACGCAATAATGTCATTATATCAGGTTGAAAATTGTTTTCCTCTTTTTTGTGGAGGGGACATGAGAAAAACAGGTGTAACTGATGGGTATGTCAGTGTTGGATTTTTTGGGGCGCCTCCCAGTAAGTTTGTTTCACGGCTCTTGGGACGGTGCGGGTTCAAATTAAGAGATTTTGTAATTGACGCGGGTGATGGATACCCCTGGGTTCCATGCCGTGGGTTCATTTGGACCTTATAGATGTTATGTTTTATGACCATGCACATCTGGGGACGTGCACCCTTTTTTTTGAGGGAGAAGCAACTGCTGTGGGTAATTTGGACGATGACATGTGCACATGTCCTGAGATGCGTGTGTACACGAGTTTCATCTTCTCACGTCAGCTCCCGGATATTAAAATTTTGCGAATTGAAAGTGGACCCAGCCCCCGTCACGTGCGTATGCGAAAATTAGGAGTGGAAGTGACATTGTATGTGTAGGGGTGGGGGAGCAATGCACAGTGCAATTAGTTTTATTCCTGCACCTGTTGGGTCAGGGACATTAGGCACATAACCTCAGCATACTACCAAAAATATTGGTCC
The DNA here is from genome assembly GCA_000934665.2 of Catajapyx aquilonaris. Lineage (NCBI taxonomy): Eukaryota > Metazoa > Arthropoda > Diplura > Dicellurata > Japygidae > Catajapyx > Catajapyx aquilonaris. The sequence goes on along the minus strand of KZ538438.1, from coordinate 10,871 downwards.
GTTATGTATATGGTCGGTAGCTTTTCCTTTTCGGCTGCGGCGCTCTTTTAGCTTACAAATACTGTAATAATCTTAATAACAATAATAGGCCAGACCGACCGGCTCCTCCGTTTTGTTCTGCCGGAGTAGGCCATATGTCCTCTTAGCTCGCTTCTTTCTTAGTTGTGTGTACGTGCTGGCTACAAACAGCAGTTCCTTTTCCTTTTATTCCAACCAAATGCACGCGAAGCACTTGTGAAGCCAAACCCACCGCAGTTGAAAGCAGCCACCAGATAAGATTAGGACCTATCTACTGCCCTCTCTTTCAAAGGGAGACTCCAGAATTATAGATTTTTTTTCTACTTCTAACTCTCTTTCTCTTTTTCTCTCCCCCTTATATACTCTCTCTATGCCACTTTTGGTCTGGAGTCTCGGAGCCATTACGGACGAAAGTGACTCGGATCCACCGACACGAAAGTTCCATTAGGACCAAAGATTCCGAAGATGCAGGTAACGAGCGCCAAATATCTTGTCCTGTTAATCCGAACCTTCTTGGGCAGGTTTGTAAATGAAATGGACTATTACCCCTTATGACCAGCAAAAGCACCGGAGACAAAAGGCGCGGGGATGGGGGCCAAACCCCCAAAGTGCCTTCTTTCATTTTTATTCTTTTTTTTTAAAGTTTCGTACTTTTAAAGAGCCCACCTTAGAGCTGACGACGTGAGAACAATTTTTTTTTCTATACAAGGGGTTGCCCTCTACCAAAATTTTTGTGGGTGGAAGCCGACCTTTCTTTTGGGTTTTTTTTTATATATGATTCGGTCTGACATTTACAGAAGAGGCTTTTTGGAGTATTCCGTGTCGCCAGGTCCGGGCCACTCGGTTTTAAAATTCGAGCGTGTGATACCAACGTGTTCGGTAGATGGGATGTCAAAATATGAATAAAAGGATACACCGAAATCCGCATTTTTTTTAAAGGACGAGTTAAGTGGACTGATATTACTCGACCGTTTCTTAAGACCGTCTGTATAATCTTAAGCCCTCGAGTGCACTGTAAAAGAGGGCAAAAAGTGTCACCGGCAAGTGAACCAAGCGCAAAAAATTGGGGTTGTGACACAAAAAAAATGTGGTTGACAAGGTGCACTCGTTAATGGTTTTATTAGTCAGTGCAAAATTCTCCTCACCTTTAAAACATTCTGCGCAATAACTTATCTGGCTCATTTCATTACATGTTTTCCAAGATTCTTTTTTAAACGAGTATTATTTTGCATTTGTATACAAATGTTTGCATTTGTACATACAAATGTTATTATTTTGTACACAAATGTTATTATTTTGTACACAAATGTTATTATTTTGTATAGCCTAAAAATGTTGCCGTCGCGTCGTACCATTTGTAGCCTATATACAAATGGTAAATATGATAAAAATAGATGAAAAACATGTTTAGGTGAAATGATTGTTTCATTAATATGATGAATATTCACGAGAACATCAATATTAATTTACTATTGCACTTATGAATAGTAAGTTCTCCATTATCCAACGACATTTTCCTTCACTCACAAAAAAATTGTTCATTTTTAATGTGAATTCCAACTCAAAATGTTTATACGCGTATATTCCAATTATTTAAAAATGTTGTCCTCATTAGCCTTCTAGTTTTGAAAGTGACCTCTGGTGCCTTTGAAGAAAAAAAAAACATTTTGCATTTATTCCAACTCCCATGTCATTTGTAGCTGTGACTGTTGGGCCCCCTCAGGAATCCATTTTGCATCATGATGTACGATCTCCCCGACTATAGTGCGATGCCCACTAATCTTGTGCAGCAGAATGGGATAATTACAGTCGGTTCCACACGCGTGATGGACAAGTTTCCATTTGTGGCGACGGTTTCCTTCCGAAGGCCTCTGGCTGCCGAATGGGGGGACTGCTGGACTCATATTTTTTTCTTCTATTCTTTCTGTTTATACTCAAAGGGTAGTTGAATTATATTTCTTTTTTTTTGGACAGATGGGTGGGGTGAGAGCAGCAGAGTCGACTTCCTATGAAAAATGACTCGGTGCTGAATAATGGCAGCGTTTTGATTCGCCGTCACTCAAGTGATTAATGCCCACAGGAAGCGGAGAGATGCAATAAAGAGTCCTGAAGTGTGGAGAACCGATTCAACCAAATGAGGTTGTGTCAGTGTCATGGTATGGGAAGCAAAGGAAGACCATCACAGAGAGAAACGAGAGAGAGGAAAAAAAAAGTACGCGGCATGACATGCGAAAGGACTATAAAATCGGATTGGCCAACATGGCAGGCAGCATAAATTGCGCCCCCCCATAAAACCAAGCCAGCCTATGCTAATTTATTCGTGGCATACTAAAAACAGCAATAAAAAGGGAGAGCCAATGGGCGAGCTATAAATTTGAATGAATTGGCGGGCTGTGACGTCACGTCTTGATCTGGCAACCCGTTCTTTCTCTTTCTGTCTGGCAACCTTGGCCAGTTTGAAATTATCCAAGATGGCCGCCAGTTGAAGTCGTTAACAACATGGGTGTGCGACTAATGGACATTTTAAAAGGTTTTCCCAGGTTAAAGTGAAGGATTTTTTTGTCTGCTTACAGCTCCAGAGGGTAGTAAAATCAGTGGGTAAGGCCAAAGGGACAGGCAATAATTTGGTGCAGTTTTTTGCAACATTTTGTGTTCCATGCAAAAAGTGATGAACATCCAATCCTCTTGATTTTGGATAATTTAATCCTAATTAAATGTTATTTATGAGCAGGCAGTAATAGGGGGGGCAGATTCTGGAAAACTGGCTTATCTGCTGGCCATTGCTTTCATTAAAGTTGATGCGATTGCACGATGCTTCGTACAAAAACACTCCTATTAACACATTTCTACATTATTGTTCAGATCTCTTCCAATTGAGAGCTGACCTGAACCAGCGCCAACTTTTGAGAGGTGATGGCTGCTTTTGGAGGATCCAACATCAATCCTTGCCAAGGCAGGGAAGGAGCATCACTGTCAATGACGGGAATTAACTCACCAGCGTCAGGTGCTTGCTACGAATGGAGGTCACAACACTGGTTGCAAAAACAAGTGTAAGCCACCGTGAATAATCGTGTTCTTTTCTGCTATGTATGCTCCATTATTGGACTGAAGATCCCACTATTTACTGCATTCTTTGAGTCAAATCATACGGCAATGCCTTACCATTCACTTTGTATCTCTATGGCTGCTTAGGGGTCAGGATTACCTCGAAGGTGTTATACATGCCTTTTCATTTAGACTTGTTCATATTTCTGTAGTTTCAGTTTTGAGGAATAAATATCTGGTGCTTGCATTTTAGCACATAATACATACATACATACATACATACATCACGGCATAATCCCATAACTGGGGTAGCCAGCGACGACTAGTTTCTGCCTAGCCGTCTCGTATGACCATTACAATGAATCTTCCGGTGACTGGTCAGGCCACGCAGAAGATATAATGAGTTTGGTGATGATGAAATCGGTGATATGAACACATACACATACAAATACATAAACATACAATGTACAAAGTATACAGTATAAACAAAAATATAGGGCAACTGGAGACTATAGGCCGCCCACTGCATCCCATCAGCGACGGTGTTATTTGGCACCAGGTTGTCATCTTGCCAGCGAGCACCCCTACTTGCGTCCTTCCAGTTCGAACGTTCGGCCCCAAATGGAACGACTGGCTTCGGCGTCCATGTAAACACCAAATCTCCACGGAGACGACGTCTCACCTCGCGGTGTTGTTGACATCATCCCCTCAGCGACGGTTAGCACATAATCATTGAGATAAATAGCCATGAGTATTTGAACAACATCATGTCATTGGTACAGTGGTGGCCAATAATCGAGGCAACCGCCAGCAACATTTTTCCGAAGCGGCAGAAGAAGGAATCGAAGATAAGTATGCTACAAGCCGGGCGAGCCAGATTCCTTCTGCCGCTTCGGAAAAATGTCGCTGGCGGTTGCCTCGATTATTGGCCACCACTGTACATCCATAACACCCAGCGTGGCTCACTTATTGGCTCAGATTCGCAATTCCCTGCTTTTTTGCACGTGGGTAATTGTCACTGACTGTGTACCGAGTATTCATAAGTCCTTGCTCCTTCACAGGTGGCGCTCTCAAAAAAAAGCATATGAACACATTTGTTGCAATTGCTGTACAATCACTTTAAATGGATCTCAACATTAACTTCGCAAACTTATTTGGCTGATGAAGAATGGCTTTGCAAACTTTTGCATCTAGCAGATATTTTTGCCAAGTATAAATTTAATAAATCTCTGACTTCCTTTCAATTCCCCTTTCACTTTCATTCACTTTTTTTTCATTTTTGCTTGCAACCAAATGCAATTGTATCCATATTTATGTCTGATATACACAGTACATGACATATAGGCACACACTGAAAGTAAAAAAAAGTATCAGGGGCTCTACTGGAAAATGCTTTCTAAAATGTCTCCAGGACAAAAAGCTTGGGAACTACTGCATTAAACCCGAGGGGCCCGGCATATAAAGATTTTTGTACAAGATTCCCAGATTCCTTAACTGATTCCCCTATTGCTTAATTACATAACTATGCTGGAACAAAAATGATAGACGAATGTCCCTGTCTGCTGATAGCCTTTGTCATGTATCACTTTTTTATCACGTCAAGTACGCCTAGAACCCTCATGGTAGAACCGGGCAGGATGGGGAAGAACGATAAAAATGGCTATATAATATATAATAGCGTAATTATATAATAGCATTTTTAATGAATCCCTTTTCAATTTCTTGCAGCTTTTGGAGACCAAAACTGTGGGACTTGTTCGACAAGCCAGAGTTTCAGGCTTACAAGCAAGTCTGAAGTCAGCAGAAGACTCTCCGAGCAGTCCCCAGATGTATACAGTCCTGCTGTTAGACCTTGATGTGCTCCTTATAAATGCACTTCAAGTTGTAACAGGTAAATTGCATAAAATTATAGTTAAATAAGTGACTAATTTTTACCATCTTTACAGGCTGCAATGAATGAAGCTCCAATATGGCCTTTCATCACAGGTGACCTTAAGTCCAGTGCAGCTATTGTGGTCATGGCATCACCATGTGTTAGTAACATGCCGAAGTGTTGCAGTGTGTTGCACTGTTTTCATGTTCGTCGGTCATGATCTTTTTTGGGAATAACTCCAGTGCACTAGGCCTACTCATCAGTTCTTCAGTCTCTGGATGATATTTTGGCAGGACAAATTCCTGTTCTCGACAGTCTCTTTTCAAGAACAATGGTAAGGAAGATTATTGTCACCAATTGAATTTTTCCTCACAAATTATGTTTTTCAGGCTTCGTCATTTCAAGACTGAAGTGGACATGTTTATCATCAGAATTGTCTTGTTAATCTGCCACTTTAATATTAGCGTGAATAAATGAAACCAATTCGTGACCCCAAGATAGTACCAATACCCAATGTGTCGGTAAGAGTCAGATCATGCATACCATACACACCGCCGCAGCCAATCCAAGACGGCGCTGAGCTCTGTCTAGCCTGTCCACGAGAGATCAGCGCATTGTCAAGCCTGACCTGGTCAGGGAAGGTTGGCCATGGATTGTCTGCCATCTCGGATTCACTCCATGACAGTTGCCTTTGCCATGCAACTGGCACCGTACACCGTAAGCATCCACTGATGCCCTTGGCCGTCACTATGTCAGAATGAGAAATTGAATTGCAACGCCCAACACACTGATCCTGCATGGACATGCCAGACAGGGAGGATACCATCTCGGATTGGCAACAGCAGCATGCGTGGTACGCACACACAGCTACCTATGCATTTAGAAGGTATTGATATTATCTTGCTGTGGTGGAAGTTTCAAGTGTTTGAGTTGAGCAGTATCCTCTCCAGATGGCACAAGCAGGTTTCATTTGATTCAACCTCATATCGTGTGGTGGCTATGGTCCAAAATACATTGTTGTTTATCAACCCTTGCGGCTTGTATTAAATGATCTCTAAAAAGAAAATTAACATCTCAATGAAAGAATGTTTGATGGCTTTGATGCATTATTATTAATGTCAAAGTAATCAACTTCCACCTGTTTGCCCTTCGTATGTAACTATGTATCGATTCAGACAGTGCCAAGGAAGAAGCAGCCCAAGAGTCACTGAGCTGGTTAGGGATTGTTGTCACCAATGTGATTCGAGTCTGCCAACAACCAGACAAGATTGAGGAATACAGGAGCAAGATTCCTCCAGTAATGGTCAACCAGTACGCGGAGGAGCTTCTGAAGGCTGCGTGCACCACCGACTCCAGAGTGTCTCTCTGAAGCGCCTTTCATCCAGACTGTACCATGATACAACTGAGCACCCACAAGTTGTTCAGATTGTCCGAGTATGCATGGTTCCAGCTTTTTACCAACTTGGACACATGCCGGAGCTGACAATGCTTAAAATTATTCAGCTTCCAACGTGGGAGTGTCATGAAGTTGTAGTGGACATGCTGGTGAGGCATCTCCTGGTGCTTTGAAAACTTTTTAATGGCTCTTGTAATGCAGCATAGGAGACTCAGTAGTTGTAATGCTTTGCGTTTTACAGTGTACCTGATCATTGCGCCTCCCTCTGTGATTAGGTCTGAAAATATCAAGTAGGAGGAAAGCCAGTTTGGCAGTAATTTTTGAGGACTTGCATAAAGATATGAAAGGCAGAAGTTAAATCATTATAATTACCCCCATTGGAAGGTACAAACTCAATTAATTGGAAATTTGGTGTTTCTGCATTATCGGCCTAGATTAAACACAAATTTTGTGTGGGGGTTGTTTCAGCTAGCTATCCAAGGTAGGCAGGTTGTGCTGCATTAAACTTTGACATGTCAAGAGAAATGCAAGTCTGTTGAACTTGATACTCTATGGATCCCATGTCCAGTGTTTTTTCCTTGAAACTCGCGTCATCCATACACCCTCACTGTTGATGACGAGTTTCTGTCGCATTTCCGAGTGGACAACTGCAGAAGTATGTTGCGGAACAGGATTATCGTGTGTAGCAACTTGAGACCTCACTTGGACTCACTTTCATTATCCAAATCAGAAAGTCCAGTACTTTATCATAGTTACATTCCTTAAATCCTAAGAGCATGTAGTTTAACTCAGAGTAGTCCCTTGTTATTAGTTTTGTTGGTTCATAGAGTCCCAAACCTAGTAGATATTTGTTGCAGAGAGATGGTCAGGGAGGATACAGCAATTTCTGGTGGAAGAATTGGTTCCGGGCATTTGCCAGAGACAAGTTCATCTGCAGCCGAGTGGAGGAACCAGGGGTTGGCAGCAAATGGGAGGTGATTCTCAGCTACATTAAACCGTCACTTGTCCAGTGGATATAGCAATTTTTTTGACAGCTGCAGGACACACGGCGTAAGTAATCTTTTTTGTTCATGTTGTGTAATCAGTAGGAAAGAAGCAGACTATGAGATTGACTGCAGGGTGATTGTAATTGGGATTTTATACTAGTTACCTTTGGGAAAACTTTGTAATGTGTGAGGCTTGGTTTACTCATTAATGTTACAAAATATGGAGATGTGTAGCCTACATTTCCTAAGATATTTTCCATGCAGCAAACTTCTTTGCTCAGAATCTTCTACATATCCTTAGGGGTCATGCAAATACCATGTGAGAGGTTTTTTTTTGGGGGGGGAGGGAGGGGGGGTTGGCTGATATACCACAGTTCGTCACTGGGGGAGTGGAGGCCGTTCATGTGGTATCTCTGACCACAGTGAATGGGCTCACATATGGGGAGCTTTTACAGATGCACATGCGGGTTTTTATTTTATTTTATATACAGGATATGTCATTCAAAGGCTAATTATAAACACCAAAAAGATATGGAATATGTGCCTGCCAGTACAGTAAAACTTCATAAGTCTAACTTCCCTAATTCGAAGTTCTCAATAAGTCAAAGAAAATGATGAGCTTGGTTGGTCACAATGTAGAATAATAGGAAATAAACTTTCCTGAAGCGAATTTCTATAACTCGAAGTTCTCCATAACTCGAAGTGCAGGCAGGGCCTTACGATGGGATATCAATGCATTTTCAGTCTAACTTGTCAGTCTACCAGTAATGGCTCATTCCATCCACACTGGGTCCTTGATTGAATCCTTTATTAAGAGTAAGAGCTAATCTAAGAGTAGTAAAATGCCCATAACAAAGTTTTTTTAATACAACAAAACAATGAGGAACATTGTAGTGTGATAGTGAGTTATTTTTAAGTTTTGAACGCCTTTTGTCGCTGGATATAAAAGTTAGGCTTCCTTATAGAGTTATGTACTTGCATAAAAATTATGAAACCGTAGACGAGTTCACCTGCAGGCATGGGTAGGACCAAGGTGTTGCCAGCAGTAGGGAGGTGATTCTGAGCTACCTTAAGCTTGTCCAAGTCACTTGGCCAGTGGAAGAACAATAATTTTTTAGCAGGATTCCTGTATAAGAAATTATTTTGTTCAGTGGTGTAACCAGTGGGAAAGAAGGAGACTCTATGAGATTTAATGCAGGCTGATAACTGGAGTTTTTAAAAGCTTGCTATTAGGGCTGCACTGCAGAAAACTTTGTAATGTGTGAGGCTCGGTTTAGTGAAAAATGTTAGACAATATGGTGGTGATGTTGACATTTTCTAGGAGACATTTTCTACACAGCCTGCTTATAGGCTCTGAGAGTCTTCTGCATATCCTCATTGAATCTCACCTTCTTGGATTTCCCAAGAAGGTTTCACCTGATATTGTTGCCGTTCCCCATTTTCTATGTCCATTGCGCTTATTACGGACTGTGGGAATTTATAATAATTCGTTGAGAAACTTCAGATTTGATGCAGCATGCCATTTTCACTGTGGTGTTGAGTAAGGCTAATTTTCTGCTCATGCAAGTCAGTCACTATTTCTTCCCCATTATTCTAGCAAGAACAATATGACAGAACAGTATGGAGCAGAGAATAAAATTAGAGAAATTATTGAATCAGCGCTTGGGTAGATCATTATTAAATTGTCATGGCTGACCATTTGAGATGTGGTCAGATTTTGTGTCCAAAAAGGTTTCTCTTAAAGCAGGTGCATCTGACAAAAAGCAAAACTAAGATGTGCACACTTTGTAAAAATGCAAAACACTCATCAGGGTTCGAAATATTCGGATGCAAAGGTGCAATTTGCACTCCACAATAATTGTGATCCACTCTCCAAACTGAGCCATGGAGTGCAAAGTCTGCATGCCAATTGGCTCCGCTTTTAAACATGGCTTTACCCAGTAATTAAAAATCAAGCAATCCAAGTAAGAGATTTGCACTCCAGATTAAAGTCTGGAGTGCAAACTTTGCATCTGGACAAAAATTTTAATATTCGACCCCTGACACATGACTATTATATGGAACTTGCAGACATGGTATGTTTTTTTTGTTGTGTGCTACAAGAAATGTGTGGTTAATTAGCTTGTGTGGTATTGTTAGGGAGGATGGTCATAATTCTTGACCTATGTAAGTTTCAGGATAATGATATAAAACAGTTCAGTTCACTATGGTTTTTGGTTGAGTGGATTTTGGCAAGGTTGGCAGGGTCGAAATTATGGTCCTTTTGCTTCTATACTATCCGTTTATTTAATATAGAGCCCTGCGTTTGACTCTAAACAACTCCCAGGCAAATTATCTAAAGAAATAATGGTGTGTATCGTTAGAAAGCTTGTTTAAATCCACGTTACATGTATGCGAGTTGTTTTCCTATCGTCAGTCTCTAATTTTTTTATCGTAAAAAGAAGGCGGAAAAGTGTCATTTTTTTCACTATTTGCAGACGTTACACCCTAAAGTGAATTTTTTATGGCACTTTCAGGAGGCTAAAAAATCCCCCTGTGAACCCTGGATAGTGCACATCTTTGTCTATCTAGTGATATATGTGAAGCCTTGAGATCGCCATTTCTGTAATCATAATTAAGATATTCGCACACCTCTGTTATCTCGGCTGTTTATAATCCGAATTACTTCGCGAATGTATCGACGGCAAGCCAGAAATGTGCGTGATAAGATTACATTGTGATCTATTACACTAAAAATGTTAAAAGTATTGTTTTAGTCAGTTTAATAGAACAGGACCCAGCCCGCTATCTGGCAGGCAGCTGGCAGGAATAGACGGCTATACTACATTAAATACTTTTAAAGTATTTAGTGTAATAGAGCATGGTGTAATATCATCAAGCACATTTCTGGCTTGCCGTCGATACATTCGCGAAGTAATTCGGATTATAAACAGCCGAGATAACATAGGTGTGCAATTAACTTATGATTACAGAAATCGCGATGTCAAGGTTTCAAATATATCACTAGATAGACAAAGATGTGCACTATCCAGGGTTCACAGGGAGATTTTTTTCAGCCTCCTGAAAGTGTCATAAAAAATTCACTTTGCGGTGCAACGTCGGCAACTGGTCAAAAAAATGACAATTTTCCGCCTTCTCTTTACGATAAAAAATTAGAGACTATAAGAAAACAACTCGCATTTATGTAACGTGGATTTAAACAAGCTTTCTAACGATACATGCCATAATATTTTTTAGGATAATTTGCCTGGGAGTTGTTTAGAGTCAAACACAGGGCTCATATTAAATAAACTGATAATAGTCAGGTTGGGAATTAAAATGCCTGGTGCTATAATAATCCTTATGGGAAATTATCGGCGCAATATTAATTTCATTAGAGCGAACATGGAAGACGACCGACATTTCCGAATTTATAAACGTAACTTTTTGCATTACATTACAACACATTTGAAAAATGCAACAACAACAACAACAACAACATCACGACATTTCCCTATGAGGGGTAGTCAGCGATGAAGGGAGATGCAAGCTAACCCAACATATGAACTAATAA
>KZ538437.1:48649-70314 GCA_000934665.2 Catajapyx aquilonaris | reverse complement strand
AATATTAGGTTTTTGGTCTGGGGCCAGGCCCTACCTCGGTCTCCATCTGTCGGGTCTTTCGTAATGAGACTGTACAGAGCACAGTACATAGATATACCGTATATCTCTCTACGTGAGGTAGTATGCCCCTAGCCAAACGCAGTTGGCCGGTATCAGTATGAATGTGACGTAGGCGAGTGGTCATCGTCACCTCCTTGGGGTCATCAGGACGGACATTCGGCATCACTGCTTCGTGACATTGCTCTATGGATTAATAAAATAATACATCCCCACCCGCTTCTGCTGTGGGTGGAGATGCGCAGATCGTTCGACGCGGTTTTACATAGGCAAATTTTCGTGTGGGCTTGGCTGAGGCTTGGTCACCTTATTGTCTCTTTGACCTTACATATACCCCCCTTTTCCACCCCCGCCTCGCTAGTAGGCTACAGGGTAGGGGCATACTGGTTCACATCGAGAGATATACTGTATATCTATGTACTGTGCTCTGTACAGTCTCATTACGAAAGACCCGACAGATGGAGACCGAGGTAGGGCCTGGCCCCAGACCAAAAACCTAATATTAGGGCCTTTCAGGTCAAAGGTCAGGCTGCAACAAACTATTGAAAATGACCTAAAAAATGTGCCGATTCATTTGCATGTGATGGTGATTTTATTGGACCTATAGTTTAAATTGTAGACTTAAATATTTGGGGGGATGATAGGTTTGAGAATGGAACTCCCAGGTATAAGGTAAATGCACCCACTTGGGCAGTGGTAGGGTGGGGGCTGGGGATGGCCCACACAAACCTGAATTCTTCAATTCTTTGAATGATTAAATTTAAGACTTTTTTCTTCGAAAAAAGTGACCGCCCCCTCCCATTAAGCAGGTGTCTTAAAAATTTCCAAAAAAAATTTCTCCCCTCCCCCCCTGTCCTCCCCCTCTCCACCCCTCCCCCCCCCCTCTTCGCTGCTCCTCTAACACCTCTGAAGAAGTGTTGGGGAAACTGCGAAGGAACANTCTTAAAAATTTCCAAAAAAAATTTCTCCCCTCCCCCCCTGTCCTCCCCCTCTCCACCTCTCCCCCCCCCCCTCTTCGCTGCTCCTCTAACACCTCTGAAGAAGTGTTGGGGAAACTGCGAAGGAACAGTCGCCATCTTGGCCAGAGATGTCGGCTGCAAATTTTTTTTTTCTGACTCTCAACCGTGGAGATGAACGGGATTTGAACCCACATCTCCCGATTGAGAGACTGATGCGTTACCACACAGCCACGCTATGCTGCAACGAGAGTGTGAGTGTTGGAAGGGTCTAGCCTATTTACCAGATGCACTTCAAAGAGAAATAAATGTGAAATGAGAGATGAAGTAACAGCGAGAAAGGTCCACAGCGATAAAAAGAAACGACGTCTTTATTTGATGATTCGATCCTTCAACCTTCTGGTTACGAGGAGAGAGTCTTAACCACTAGACCACTGCGCTACCTCTATACTTGCGCTCTCTCACACATGTACTTATCGTAAAGAAAGTCGCCATCGCTGCAAAACGGGCTAATGACTCTCTAATGAAGAAATCCTTGTACTATTAATATTCAGTATAAATTCATGAACAAAACTATGCTGGTTACACCATTTCATGTATATTTTGTTTCATTTAGTTTATTTGTTACAAAAATTTATTGTATGTTACATCTTTCATAATAAGTTAACTGAAGACCCCAGGCTAAAAGGCCTGTTTGTCAAAAATTAGTGGGATTTACAATGGGACTTCGAAATTTTAAATTGGATTATCTCAGTTTCACCTCAGGTGGACCTTGATCGTTTTTCTCCCGAGGTCTTCAATTCTTCTTGGCATTGATTTTCCTGGAAAGAAACCAGTGATTGCATCAGAAGTTGTTAACCAAAAGTGTAGGATGATCTTATACTTCGGATGCAGTGAAGACCAAGTTGTACTGCAAACGTACTGTCGATACAACCTTGAGCCACAATCACTTCGAACTTGACTTACGGTACTTCCCCAATTATTCACATTGATGTGTGTACAGCAAACATGGCCCTTTAAAATGTTACTCTTAAAGTGCTTCTTGCTTCAACCAGCATTAAATGTGAATTGGTGAATGATATGGGACTGTAACGACAAAAATAATATTTATCATCTACATCTGGGGACGTTTAATTTTTAAAATATTTTAACCATGAAATTTTTAAATCCGGATATTCGCAGCTCATGCAACAGGTCGGAAGGGAGAAAAAGCTATAGGCCTATCTCATGATAGTATAAGCTGTAGTAATCTTAGAAATATTTTGCACAGTGGCAGCACTCACCCACCCACTCTCTCAGGACGCAAACTATATACCGTGGCCCAAGGTGTCAACAGAAACGGAGGATTAATAATTTCACTTTGGGCAAACAGTATATTAATTTATTAAGTTGAGCTAATAAGTTTTAATAAAGTATCATGCCTATCCTATGTCGTGCTCAGTAGGCCTAAACAAACACTAACTTGTTCAAAGCGGATGATAGTTGTCGCTCAATGGAGCGATTCCTCTGTAATTACAGCCTATAAACAGGTTTAATCGGGTTTAGTTTATCAATCCAGGTAATGCACTGCATGCACTTACTTGTACATGTCTGAATTTTCATAAATTTTCATCATTTTTTTCTCACACGCAATTACAATAATATTATGATCATGCAGGTAAATGCGACATGTCACATGACATCAATCGCATAAATGGCTCTGCAATTATAATTAAACAATTCATTGCTCATTTATGGTCCATCTTAATTAAATGCAAATGATATAATTAATCACTAATAAATTAATGTCACGAATAAAACCGATTATTAATAAATTCATGTAGATGACAATAACACATTGATGCACATGATGCTTAGTTCTCTGCACATGACTGTGGCAAAATTATCTATTTTGAAGCTGCTTTTTAGAGGGGACATTAGGCCAATTAATTTTTCGGACCTATTTGTCGTCCCTGATTTTAAACGGCCCTTGATATTTCCCCCGTACAAATTCTGCATGAAATTAAAATCCTTCAAGTCCTCTGGTAAGCCCAACCTCTCCCAAAAAATTTCGAGCCGATCCTCTCCTATCTTGCACCATTATTCACATGATGACCCTCCATCCCATCCTGCAATTTCGGGCCGACGGGGGCCGCCATGTGCAACCGGATTTCCACGCTAATCCGATCAGCAAGAACCCTTCAAGTGTAATTGGATCAATTTGGTCACTTATCGCAGGCGTGGACTCCAAGCCACCATATACGTGCATTAAAAAAATAGCATGCACATCATTACCAGTCGATTTAGCCCTCAGCAGTATGCATCCAGCACGTACCATTTGCTCCCCCTAAAATTATAGTCGCAATAGGCCCTGTTCTTGAACCAACAACCCTTAGGAGACAACCCACGTCTTTTGCATAATATTGACACTCATTTTCCTTTTGATCATGCGGATATTACAGGCTCAACTTGCAAAGGCGATTATGAGTATCAGGGATGTCAAGTGGGGCCTTTGTTATCCATGAGATAATGGCTAAAAGGCCTGTTAGGACGAGGTGAGAGGTGATCATCTAAAATGTTGTGTCAAAATATGGCAATATTTTGAATATGCAAATTTTTCGATCTACATAAGAGGCAAAGTTTGTTTGTTGGTGACAACGTCTACACTCATTAATAAATATACGAATAACCTGTCCGACACTGCATATCACATTTATGTTAAATTTTAGGCCCATAAATTCCACCTCAATGCAGCTGGAACAGTTCTGCTGTATTGGAAGCTCCCCATTTTCTAGGTTATACAAATGTTATTCCAATCTCTGGTGGTTCCCAGCCGAATAATCTGAAACCCAATTACGTTCTGTGCTGGAGTGGAAGAGACTATTCCATCGGTGTGACCATATTATAGTCTTTTGCACGGTGCACTGCACTGCGGCCATCCAGAATCAACCGACTAGAGATAAATATATTTTCGTTTCTCACATCCCTTCACATTATTATAGTCCTCTCTGTCTGTACCACAAGCTGGAGCGGTGATCATTACTGGGAGAGGAGGTTGGAATTGGCGTCGTGTGCGGTTTTCCAATCTCCAGCTATATAGTGCGTGCCTGCTGAGGTTTTATGCCCGGTTTTAAAAATGCAGGTGGAGTTTACTATTGGCAGAAGCAGGTCCATGCTGGAGAGAAGCGTCTCTCTCTGGAAAATTAACGAGTTGGCGCTTCGAGTATTACCACCATCTGAGTTGTAAACCCTTTCCAAAATGAGAAAGTCAGGGAATCCAACTAGGGAGTGCATAGATGGTAGGATGTAGCTCTCATTATAGATATTTAAAAAATAATTTAAAATGTAATAATTTATTTGCATGTTCTTATATTATGCACGTTTATAATTTAATTTTTTGACCATTGCATTTTAACTTGCAATCGTAATTGGAATTTCATGTAGCTGTATTTGTATTTTAATTTTAATTTTGTTATTTTATTTGCAACCTACTTGTATTATTTTATTCTTTATTAAATTTTGTCTGACCTCCCAGGAAGTTTTGGCACATTTATTAGATATTTTATAGAGAACACCTTAAAACTAATGTTTTGAAGCTAATATTTATATCAATAAGATCCTAGATAGATATTCTAATACTATAGCCGTACTATTTTTACTGGCCATGTAACTGCTTAATAAAGTGAGTTTAGTACCAAAATGAGGATACTGAAGCCACAAAAAATGACATGTCGCTTCCTTTACGGACACTTTGTCGAAAGGCTAACAGCAATCGATTGTTTTATACCCTATATATACTACGTACAGGGCACATTTTAACCAGAAACTTGAGCCGGACAGTGCTTCCCTACTTTTAATTGTCCTCGTAACACGACCCGTAACTAAACTTTTCCTGCACAAAACGGGTCAAAACCCTCCCCCTTAATTGCAGGCTAACTAGTTACTTTCCCCTCAAAAAGCAACTTCACATCCTACACTTCACCTATTACCGAACAGGTCGATTCGATAACTCTCATGCCGTCCTTTTCTACCTAAAAAAGTCAATCCCAGGGTGCTATACAAAAACATTCGATTTTGTCCAGCCCACACTTTGAAACGCAACCATCCGTCAATAATCTTCAAATAATGCACCTTCTCTGAAAAAGTTTCCCCATGTCCAGAGGGTATATTGAAAACGATTGCAATAGGCGGATTACACCATATATTTTGCCTTCAGGAAGAGTATTGCGCTTCCCGTAGGGTTTGAGGTAATGAGCTTTTTTTTCGTGTATGGTACACTGTATGGAGACCGCCTTCAACGTTTTAATTTCCTGGGTTCCGGGTATCGATTCGTCGTATGTCCGTCCGTCCGCGGTACGCCGAGCTTCCGACCCCGAGGTTGTCATGTTGTCACACCAGAGCTGGTACAGCCGCAGAATCAACGGAGACGTGTTCATTAGTGTTTCCTAGAGGGGGAATGGATTCTCCTAAGGGAGGTACAAGAGAAAGCCAAAACCAAACTGTGGCTATACAAGTTGGTGACTGCAAAATTTAATGCAGAAGGTGGAAGCAGTTGAAAATGAATTTCGTATTAGGACAGGCAGAAAATTTCATACAAGATAATATGTTTGTCCAAGATGATAGTACCACCACCCGTCGCATACCTAAAAGTGGCGCAGTGTGCAGAGCGCCATCTATGGCAGGAGTGTGCAGAGCGCCATCTATGACCAGACTATATAACTACATGGACACTCCTGAACATTTTGATCGGAAAATTCCCCTGGTGCACATGTCATTGAGCTCCGGATCGGTCACAGGTCATTCCAACCTTCCCGTGACCGTCAGAATATGGTTCCCGTGGGTGCAATAAAGCATCGGGGGCACCAGCTTTTCGAGGGAGGCGCATCCGGAGTGGAAACACTGGTCGCAAACACCTCGACACGGCTGCCTGAGTGATTGATGGCGATGGGGACAATTTTTCCGGGCTCCACACAGGGGTTGGTGGGTGTGTTATCGCCGGATCATTATGCAAGCCGGAAGCCACATGCGATATGAACCGGATTTATCGAATTTACTAAGCGACGGACACATACCCGAATTTTGATGCAGGGATGGGGAAACAGTTTTGCGTCGTTGCTAAAACGTGCCTGAACATTTTCTGTTTATTATACTGTATAACATAGATGAGAAATATGTCTATGAGTAGTGTTCCTACCCAATTGGGTCAGCTTGTGTGCATATGGAATGGAGAGTTTATGCCCGGCAGCAAAGAGCAATATTTTATGCTTATGTATACAAACTCTGACATGCAAATTAAGCAGCCCGCAGGTAAAAATTAGGGGGCTCGTACATTAGTTAACATTTCGGCCATGCGGTGCACTGTGGTTGTTATTCTGGTAGCAAAAATCGTGTTGACAAATAAAATGTGTTCAAATGCACTCTGTCACAACCTGCAGTTGACATTTGTTAATTCCCTTTAAAAAATTTAAAAATTAAACTATCATATGCAATGTGCGTTTCCTATTTCAGTTACTTTTAGAAATTACAAAAATTGTTCACTGCATTCCATAAATTATGTGAACCAGCTTCATCCCACGAAATCTTTCGTTTAAAAAAATGTAATATTAAGCAGACTTTATTATTCTCAGCTGTAATCACCATCCCCATCCACCTACGCAGATGTTAGCTTTACATTACACCCACCACCCCACCCCATGTACCCCTGCTATCCTACCCCTCAAACATTTGTTTAGCAAAGAGCGAGTCGGATTTTCCTTGCTATAGAATTGCCTTCTCTTCCTTATCCGAAAGCTCTTTCAGTGAAAGCAGCAGCCCGGAGGTGGGTTTCAATCAAAATTGGATCTGCCAGAGAGACCCCCCTTCTCTTTTTCTCTGAGGGTTATACTGTATACCCAGACGGACATGTCAGATCCAAGCTCTTTTATTCCGCCATCTTTAGTGACATCTGCAGGTTATACAGGCCCAGTTGTGATGTGACAATAGCATCAGGTTGAAGCTGTCTGACTTTTCCAGTAGATTTTAATATAACCTAGACAAACCCTCGTTTCGCACGGATTTTCTAGGCCTATTGCTGTTTGCTTTCCGCCCGACCAGTACCTCCTGCCATCCACCAGAGGCGCTGCCTCACCCTGCGCGCGTCGCAGCTCCTTGCGCAGTCGCAGGACGGGAGCCAATCGGAAGTGTCGATTAAGCATGATAAGATTTTAACAGCCGGTTAGCTGCGTGATCGGGATGCGTATTGGTCTGAAAATGGTACGGGCGCTTGATTTTTACGAATGAATAATATTTTTTCAAAGGTGTGCCTACATAGGTCCGCATTGTCCAACCTGTCGGGAACAGACCTTTGCTAGAATTCCGTTCTAGAAATGAATAGAAAAGGTGGAATCGTGCCTGCAGGAATATGGAACGAGGCTTGGGAGAAAAGCGATGGAGACGTGACAAGGTGCATGCCACGAGGATTGCCCAAAAAGTGCAAACCATGAAGGTCACCTCCCGAGAGAAATCGGTGAATATTTGCAAGCTCCTTACAATGTGCTCTAGAATTATCGATAAGGTAAACGCCATTCAAGCAGTTTTGTAATTACATAAATGCCAATTAGGTAAAGCGACTTTCCTTCTACTGGTTCGACGAGGCGGATCGAAGTGTTTGCACTTCCGCAAATTCAACTAATGGCTCCCCGTTTATATTGTGAATGCCGATAACCTCATGATTGATGCGCCTGCCTCCGAGATGAAAAGGAATGCTATCTAAAAGCACATTTTTACTTAACTTTCAGAGAAAATTAAAGTCCCACAGCGGACCGTCAGATGTGGCGACGCTCGACGCATTTGGCGTAATTATCGTTTTCCATAAAGGTAATTGCAGAAACTCGGGATTTCACGAGCGATAAACCTGTTGTTTTTCACGCTAGGACCGTTAACAAAAGGACTTTTAATAGACCGTCTAATTAAAAGTCACAAAAGTTGTTGCCTGGAGCTAGAGAGAGGGAAATATTTTTCAGGCAGGATTCATAGATATTTCTCTCTCTAGCTCGGTGGCAGTATCAGGAAGCTCTAGTTGAAAGGAAGGAAGCTGGCAAGACAAATGCAACTCGGAAAAGGAAACCGTATCTCTCACTCCGGAGCGATTTTTGCTGCTAGAAAATTGTATGTAAAGGAACGGAATTAGAGCCAGGCCTCAGGAGGTGGAAAATGTGCAGAGATGATAATAATAATTCAGCAAGATCTGCATGTAAGCTAATAATTACGTATCCAGCCAGCGAAAAATATATCAGAGTATGGGCCAAAAATAGGGACACATCAGTTAATTTTACTACTTTTTTGACAATTATTTCTCAAGTGCTACATGTTTACTCATAGAATCCGATTATTATAAGCACTGAATTAACTAATTCTAATTTTACGCACACCGTTAAACTTCTGCTTTGTCAGTTCAGTTCCAATAAATTTTTGAGCGCCATAATACCACCAAGTACATCCTATTTAAATAAACTTAATTATGCCTGAAGTACGTTTAGGAAGGTGTTAAAGCTAATGCCAATAATATTATTATCCTTAGAAGCAGCAATGTGTCTGTTCACTCCACCGTAACCACCTCTTATCAAATATCCGATAATTGTGCAGTGATTAGTAAAGCGTAGATTAACACATTGCACTTGCTCATATTAAACTAACAAGGTAAACGAAAATAGGCAACAATGTTGCTTCTTGATTTTTCAGTCGACTTGCTTGAAACCAGGCCCATTATGCGATACTCTTCAGTTTAATGGTTGATTATTTTTAAGTACGTCGTAATTAACAAAATTCCATATGAATAATTATGAAAAAGCTAAAATTTAGCAAAGAGCACTTCCCCCTCCATCAGTCGATACTTGACAAAATAACCTCCCTTAATGATTCAGCAATTACGAGCAAGTGCTTCACATTTTACCCCCAGAACTGATGTGCCCCGTTGAGAAATTACCTCTTGACCTGAACGGAAGTCCATTACAGGAGCGATTATGGCTTCCAAGTTACCCATGTTTTTCCTTCCCCTTTAAGCTGATTTTCAACTTTGTTTTTTTAGTGATTAAAACTTGCCTTCCCTAAATGCGATTAAATACGATGCGATTACATCAGGCGGTCCTGGAGAGAAGATGATTTATTACGGTCAAAGTTCACTTTCTCCATGCTAAGTCATTATTGAACTTCAGATCGAAGTGTTATGGGTTTAATGAAAGTGTAGTGAAGCATTCAAAGAAGCGCTTCAGTCTATTTAAAAGCGTCTTGGAAATTTACTCCAGATGAAAATCATGGTGCCAATAACTCATAGCTTCAATGGCTCAAAGTCATTTTTCTCAAATTGGATTACCCTATAAAATCATACCCTCGAATAGATCGTACATTTCTAATTTCCTGCACCTCTTTAATATTCTCTTATTATACAAGTACGTTGCTCTGGACAAAATAATCTCTATTAATTCAGCAATCACTGTCGCAATTTCTATGAAATATTTTTAACTAGAATGTGGACAATTTGATGTGTCAATTAAATTACATTCAGTCAGATATGCTGATCTATTGAAATAGGAATGCATTCAAGTTTTTGACTGAAATAATAAATTAATTCACCAACTAAATAATCATAAATACACAATTAATACATAACAAATAAAATATTATAACTTGCTTCTAAAGGCAAACCGGTACAAAACATTAAATATCAGATTATGAAGAATATCAGATCAGCTATTGATCTATTATTGGATGCTTCCATGGCTGGTTGAAACTATGAATATTAACTCGTATGTAGTGCACCAGGCTGTGTCAATGAGAGATTTTTTTATTGCACTGTATGAGCTCAATGTTTGATGGAGAACCATTAGCAGCCCCCGAAGCGAGATTTTCATATGAGTATGCTCCCACATCTGTTTACTTCCCAGCATTTAATTAGTGACGAAAATTGCATAAAAAAGAATCCATAATCGCGTTTACTTTATTTGATATCCACGCCAAAATTGCGATACGTTTGATGGAGATGAAACGGAATTTCTGGAACGAGTAGTGTGGGAAACGCCATGCTAAAATTTTTTCAAAATTTACTTTGGCGAAGTGAGAGCAACATTTTGATTTTTTTTTTAACTGAGCTTCAGTCAATCGGGGCGTGAAAAATGTTGAATTTCGTGCCAAAAGCAGCATCGGCTAATAAAAAAAATTGGCTATTTTTGGGAACGCCCTACATTTGCGGGTTTCATACGCAAATTATTCACGTCCGTCAAAGTGTCATCGCTTCGAGTAATGGTTCGGAAAATTACCAAACCTGGTACGGCCAGTCAGTCGAAAGGAATTACTCGTCCGGTAGTGAATATGAACTGTTGTCATGAGACACGGAGTTTGTTAAGCGTAATTATTCGTACATGGCGGATCAAGCGACAGAAAAAAAAACGTTTTGGTCTCATCTAATTTTTTTGTAGGTAATGCATGCAAATATGGTTACAATAAATCAAACTAATGAGTGTATGTGCAATAACACAAGCTTCCCTTGTCCACCTCCGTGGTGATGCATTTTTTAATTAGAGCACCGCAGTTTCAATTTTCCGGAGATACGCACCGCGACTTCATAAACTGTTAATTAGGCTAATTACAATTGCTAAAAAAAGTTTATGCATTTCCAACAACGCTCGGTACACTCGTGCATAATTAGAAGATATATTTTTCGGCTGGGTGTTTGCACCGACTGCTTTTATTTTGTCGAGTTCGCACCCTTTTAAAATTAAAATAAATTTTTAATAGTTAAATTTACATTTTTTGACAGAAAAAATATGGAATCTGCCTTCTGTTGACTAAATATGTGCTAATTTTCTTACTTTAATTATTTGATCAATATGTTTTGGAAGAACGATCCTACGAACGCGGTGATATATCGAAAATCGATTTTCGATTTGTCAATTTCCAGTTCGTTGAGCAGGATATTTCCGATGTCGATTTTCGATCGAAGACAAATCATGAAGACAAATATTAGTCACATCAGAATTATTTGCATAAAGTAGTATTGGATTTCATATGTTTCAAGTTATTTCTTTAATGTCAATATGTTCAACTTGCTACAAAATCCATAACATTGCATTACCACATTATATTGAATCCACTCCAGTTTTATCACCTCAGAAAAACAGACTGCAAATTTCAGAAAATGGAAAGACGTAGAAACATGGCCACTGTCTCCAGTCCCTAGAAAGTACTTTGAAATCCTCGAGACATCAGTAAAATCTTAGGGAGGGAGGGGGTTGTCTCCTTCTCTTTTTTTTCCTTTTCTTTTTTTTTCTTTTTTATTCCCACACCCTGTGCAGCAGGAAGGAGGAGCAGAAAATGGCCTTTTCCGAGAGGCTCTATATTTTCGGGTTCACAGACGACCTGTCGGGCCTCGTTTGTCCAGAGTTTCTCACCGACCGGGGAAAAGCTTTTTGCTTCACCTCCTCGACCCACACAGACTTGGCTGTTTGGATTTGGGCACAGGAATATGCTCGAGTCGTTTTTTTTGGGGGNGGGGGGGGGAGGGAAACTGGTTTTGAATTCGGTACTAATTTTGGAACCATGCATCAGAGTGGGTCAAATGTCAGATTTAAATGTGATTTGGTCGAGTGGATTTGGATCACCTAAAACGTAACGAAGCGTTACAAATTAGCCTACGGGACATATAATTATGATTTAATTATAAATAGCCCAACACATGAGCCAGAACTGCAGCTTAAATGACATTTTATTTATTTGTGTGTTTGTTTGATTATTAATTTATTCGATTTATTCAATTATAAGTAGTTATTCAATTTTATTCAAGTACTGTATGCTCTGATGCTATTTAATTCAATATAACTTATAATTTAATTCAGTTTCATTCAATTAGTTATTTTATTTTATTTGTTAGCTTTATTACGTGTGTTTAAATTTATTAATAATTTCTTTAATTTACTTATTAACAATGAAAATAATATTCCTTTAGCACACTATTCATCTCAACAGGTCTGCTATTAACTTGGAAGTGCAGTTCAATTTGCATAAATTCAGGTAACCTTATCCGCATGAAAGGTGTGTCATATACTGTACAGACCTAAGGTCGCTGGCATGACCTTGCCCCAAACCAACTTAGCGTCTGCACTTCGTTGGCTTCATTGTACGCCTGGCAAGCACCTGGCAAGCACTATACCTCAAAGAAACTTAATTACACAGCAGGAGCGTACAGAATATTTGCCTCTTATGATTACGTCACTAGCGTTCCCATTCTATTTAAACCGTTTGCTAAACTTCGAATTAGTTCGAGAGTTGTCCTTTACAGCCTCTCCGAGACAAGTCAAGGGGGCCATATAATATAAACCCACACCCAACACCCAAGCTCCATCACGCCCAGTTTATTTGCACAACAGTTGCGACGTTGTTTCAGTGGAAAATGAAATCCAGAGAAAAGCCGCCATAAATCTTCCGGTAATGAGTCCGGAAGGAGCTAAGTCTTGAGGGTCGCCCTCCCAAAATGGTGTATGCATATTGATCAGTGGGAGAGCTTCCTCCATTTTTCAGATCTGTGTCTGCCTGCAGGGGGGGTCATGAGAACTTTATACGTGACATGAAAAAAGGACAGGGTTTGCTGCAAACTGCGGAGAATTAAGACAGTTCTTAAAAATATTTGCGAGTAATTCTGCACCAAACCAAATCTCAAAAGCTGCTTACCGCCAATTAAATCCTGTAGTATAATTAATGTGGAACATTTGGATGTAGTATACAGCCCCCAGAATACTACTAACCTTTGCACGAATTGTTCATTTCGGCCACAATACACACTCCTTGTTCCCCAAAATGCACAGCCAAGGAGTCTCCTGAGAAACTTGAAGATATTACTCCGAAGTCGATTCCGGTTCCTTCTTCAACCGCCAAGTATCGCAAGGGTATACCTGGAAAGAAGAAGGAAAGAAAAAAAAATGTCAAGGACCCAATCCCATTTCCTCTTCTAACGCTTTCCATCCCGTAATTGCAGTGCATCAGCCATAGAAGAATTCCTTAGGGTTTTTTTTTCTGAAGGCAGACACACACAGACCGCCGATTGCCGACCGCCTGCTTTTCTACACCAATGAGAAAGCACACTCTTGTTGTACAGGGTGAGTCAAAACTAGCCCCCAAAAGCAAAGCCTGTACTGTACGCACCAATATTGTTTTGTAGATAGATGAGTGAGTTCTGACTCACCTTGTAGGTCTCTCCTTGACTATTTTTTTTTATCAACCAGACATACTTTAGGATGCACCCAGCAGGGTAAAAGAGCATCTCCAGGTTGAACTTTGTATGCCACTCCCTTTTAAGGATCCCTCTATTGTCATTCTGGCCACAGAGGGAGGGCGGTTAATCATAAGGGAGTGGTCGAGCCATCACAGATCCGGATCATTTGGCGCAAAGATAACGTGGATGAACATTTTATTAGACAATTAAGTTTGGAAGAGTTACGTTGTGGACTTACACAGAAATTTAATTCGAATTTGGTGAAGCCTCGAAATTGCTTAATATGTAAGAAAATGAACTGAAACAATTATTTTTATTTTTAATGAATGAAAATCTCTCAGAGGTTATTAAATTAAAATTAATAAAATTAATAAGCAATAAAATTATTTCTTTATAAAAAAGGTGTTCTGAATGACACCCCTTTCATTGAAAACCCGGAGTTCATCATTTTATTCACGTGCCAACTGGGATTGGTGAATTATTTATTTATTCATGCTATACAGGGTGTCTCAGCTTTTTTGTCCGAACAATTATTGGAAATATTGCACTAAGCTGCTTATTTTTAGCAGTGACTTGCAACCAGTGATTCTTCCCTGGCTTTATCAGTTGAGGGATGTCCCAGGAATGTTGGGGCATATTCTGGCTACATAGGCTTTTCCGATAACTGTTCGGACAAAAAAGTTGAGACACCCTGTATAATGCATTTTGAAATACACACTTTGAATAGAAAAATGCACATATTATGCTAATTTAAAAATCCATGAAATGCATATATTACTCACATCATATGTGCATTAGCTGCTAATGCATGTTAAAATTCAAAGTGTGCATTTCGAAATGCACTCAATGCATATATTTATGCATTAGCATGAATAAAGTGAAATATTATTCACCTGTCCCAGTTTGAAGTTGGCAAGTGAATGAAATGATGTACTTCAGGATTTTTTCTCTCTCTGTGAATCCAATCAACACTAACTTCAGGTGGCACAAGCGGTCTGCAAAGTTCCTCCGAAGCTCGAACCAAACCGCATGTACAGTACAAACGGTACCACTTTCTCTCCAGTCCAACACATCGTTACATTTGCAAATGACGAAGATTAATGAGCGATGTACGTGCTCCATCATCTCTCGCCAGGCTCATTACTATGCAATTTGTGCTTCCCGCATTCACAATATGCGACTATGAAGCCACTTGAAACACTATGGGAAAAAAACGTTGCTTTTTTGAAACGCAAATGCAATCAACTATTAAAGGAATCCGACCTCCCGCTTTATTCCGACCCATTAAAAAATAACATGCAAAATGATTTATGGATTCAATTCTCTGTTCGTTACTGCAGTGCAACAATGCCGGACCTTTTCCAGCGTGCAAATACCCCTTCTTACAAGTCATGACAGGTCGTGCCTTGGGACGGGAAACGTACCCCAGGAGCCTGGGCATATACGATTACGGTCGTCTAATTTAAGCGACTCGCTGTGACAACTGCTTTCAACGAGACATGTTCACAAAGCAGGTTACAAATTCCCAAGGCTTTCGCGGTGAGAGCGCTGTTTACACCGAGTCGTTAGTCTAATGCATTTCGGGACAAATATTTGGAGACAGCAAGTGGGTGACCGGTGCGGCAAACGCGTCGACATTCATTTTTTAAAAAAATTGTGAAGATTCTTAAAAAAAAATAAAGTGCACCTTGTACTTATGCAACCTGCGTGAATGTCCATCCACCATATGGGGCATACCACTCAATGATGACAACTATGTTCTCGTTGTTTGAATCGTTAGCATAATTTCCGTTTCGAAGCTGGTTAACAATGCAGCAAATTGGATTCTGGCAGCTATTTTAACATCGGATGTGGGGGATGGTGTGGGGTAGGCTTAATAATGAAACCGACCCACATGATGGCCCTAATCATGCAATGGGATTATCATGTCTCCATTCTCTAAACATGTGACATGTGTCGCACGTGATGTCTGACCAAAACTTAAGAGTTAAATATTATTCACACACAAAATATTCAAAGGTGACATTATTTTTTTAAATGAGCGCAACCGAGTGCGCAACACAGTTCGCGCAATTAAATATGCAAGCACGTATGATAATGTTTTCGTAATGCTTCTGGCAGAACCAATTATCAGATGAAGCCATGACCTTCGCCAATTGGCGAAATTCCGTTTCGCTCGAGCAACAATAATTAACTGACAGCCGTAATTAAGGGGAAAGGCGCATAATGGAGGTTGTGCTCGGGCTTTTGCTCTTTGTTGAAACCTCCCCGCCAAAAGAGCAGAGAGAGAGAGAGATGAATATTATTCCTCGCCTCCACCCCAGCAATTCCTTCATCTCGGCGCCGAATAATAAGACGCTCTCGGCGCCGATGGAAAGTGAAGATGAATGCTTCAGGATGCGAACTGTACGTATGGCTCCATGCCAGAGGGATCCTTTGTCCAGGGACCGGCCATTTTCGGGCCTTCAGATGGGATGGATACCATCTGGCCAAATAAGCAACAGCAAAAAAAAAAGAATTGCTTCAAGAATTGGAAATGGAGACCTGCCACTTCATTACGCAATTGTTGGTTTTTGTGCCGGAGCCGTATTTAATCAAGAAGGATCAGAATGCTTCATAATTACTATTGGATGACTGACAGCCTGCTGCTGCGTATGTAAAGCAATATTGCAATGGTCATCTCCAGCGGTTAACCACGTCTGGAATTTACTTGACGTATGGGTTAATTTCAATGATATTAAGGGCTATCTTACGGTTTGATTGTGAACTTTGGCGTACGAGCAATATTGCAATGAGCGGTTAACCAACCAGGAATTTCCTAGCCGCCTAATAATTTGATACGTCGAATATTTGCATGGCATCTCAGGAAGCCTTTTTGCGAATGAGGTTTGCACACGCACACTTTACATTGGCAAGAAGAGAACTAGTATGAGGATTTCCCTGGAGATAAAGCGGCAAACGCAATAGAAATGAGGAGATAATAATTTCCTTTCTGCCAGTGGAGCGTAAAATGAACTGCTCGCCTAAGGTAATGGAGCTTACACACTCTATAAAGGCATCTTTGAATGTGTATACATTGGCTTAGTACAGTACAGTGTGTTTCGCAATTCCTTGACATTTTTAACCGTTTGCTTGAGATTCATGAAATCATCTGTAACAAAAAAATATATAGGGCCTATAAAGTAAATAGTGTGTATATTTTGCAGGCATATACAGTACATTGCGAATATTTTTGGCAATGTCTCATCCTTGCTGACATGTAACCCACGCGACTCTCGTGTATTACGTGCGGCTTGCATCCCAGGCGCACAAAACCGTCACGACCGCACGTTCATAACGCGGAAAATGTCGCCACGTATAAATCACCTCGGTTCACCACCACTGCACCTGTGTGTCCGGATGCATTCACACGACCCATGGGTATACACTCAGCAAAACTCCGGCTGTCAAAAAGACCCTGAGCGTGAACTCGCAGCTCCGACAAATGAGTTCAGATTTTGGCAAATCATCTGGGTATTTTTTTAGTTAAAAAAAACGTAGGTCATCTAACCCTTTCTTGCTGGAGGCTTAGCCACTCGTGTCACACTATGGTGACAAATGTGACTATACCTTCATGCATAACAGGGGAGCTATTTATTCGCACTGTAACCGCCGGTGTGTTAATGAGCGGTGTGGCCGAGTGTAAAATGATGTGTTCTATCAAATGTGACATGTCGGTACTGGTAATCTGTGGTAAAGCATCAAAATCGTGTCGGTACATGGAGAAATTGAGAGTAAATCGTTTGAACGCGTTAATGGCCAGCGTTTATTAAGTTTGGCCGGTTAATATTAGTTAACATTTAGCAGTGTGCATTTACTCTTTTGCTTATGGTAGCCTATACTGAAAACATTGTTTCAGAACCAGTAAAACTTCACATAACTTTTGCTCGTAAAATCCGACTCGCAACCCAAATATAGCTGTTGGGGTTTGCATTACGCCGCATTAAAAAACTATCAGCTGAAAAGACTGCGCCCGCAAACCGATAATCGCATAAAATATTTAAAACTCCCGGAAGCTAATCCCCCCCCCCACCCTCAAAAAAATCCGCCACATTTTAACGGCTTCCAGATATTTAAACAGCTTTAAACAAAGTCACGGCATGTCCGCATCGCCGTACGAAACAATAGTGTCCCTCCATACTTGGCAAAGTTTCGTACATCTCACACCCGACATGCACGCATCGTAAAACCAGCAATATGCGGACAAAAGAGGATCCCCGTTAAGTCGAAAGATGGGTATGACATAACATTCAAAACCACGCACGTTATACCATGTAGCCCTCCATACCAACCCAGAGATGAGTTATGGCCTATTAATGCGAGCCAACTACACTCATTTCAGCACCCTTATGAATCTGGCAAACCGCTAGAGAGAAATATGCCCGTATATCATCCCGATTTTACCTGATTTTACTTTTAAAAAGTGCTTGACCAGCAAAGTCTCCAAAGCACGCCAGCAATCTCATTATTCCCGTCCGCATAACCGTCTCCCGTAATATTAATATTCCCAGGGCGACGTGTCTTCTCCGGGAGCTCATTCTCCTTAAAGGAGGTAAAACCCCCTGGGGTCCTCGCAGGAATTCATATTTATGTGAACATAAATAAGAACATGGCTGGAGCTTAGGAGGCTGTGGCCAAGAATTTGGAGAGGAATAAGCTCGAATGGAGTGGAACATTTTGTTATTGGAAGAATCGAGAAAATGGCCGGTAGATCATAGTCCTGTACATTATCATATAAATCAAGTGAACTGTATCTTAGAATCACTTAGGACATGTCCTAACCTAACACTACACTAATCCTAACCTATGTTATGTTATGTTAGGTTTGGGTTCCCTCAGGTTTATGGTGGGTTAGGTAAGGGTATCTAACCTAACCCATCCTAACTCTTAGGGAACCAAAATCTAACCGAACCCGACCTAACCTAACCTAACCCATCCTAACTCTTAGGGAACCAAAACCTAACCGAACCCGACCGAACCTAACCTAACCTAACCTAACCTAACCGATCCTTCAACGTCAGATTTTGCTTGCTCTTGAAAACGACCTCGGAGACGCCCTAACACGAATTCGGTCGTGATTATTGCAATGTAATCCGGTGGTGTCCTTTGCTCGGATACCTGTTCGTCATCGATCTGCTTTTTTGGAGAACCCCGAAAGCAAGACCACAACGGATCCAAGGGATTAGACTTCCAATCCTCTTCCCCGACGCGTCTCCGGAGTTTAGAAAGCTTTCCCCCATCCCTTTGGGAACCAGTTCGCAAGTGTTCGATGAGCCTGTCCAAAGTTGGGTCCAGGCCACCAACTTTAAAAAATGGAGGTGCTGCAAACTCTCAGATATTGTATCCAATCCTGTGCCGAGATTATCCAACAATCCAACAATGCTTTGGATCAACTGGTTTAAAAAAATCAGATTCTGCTTATAATAACATCAAATGGCTGTAAGCTAATAGGAAAATGCATGAATTTTATGAAGCTTTCTCTACAACAAATAATTTCAATATTCACGATTTCAATTGTTGAAATACGTCAGGTGAATATGCAACCTTTTTGTAATCCGACCAGATAATGCGTGGGTATGTATCTTGCATATTGCAAAACCGGTCCTAGAGACCATTCAAGAGAGAAATATCTCATTTTAGCTGCAGTTACCAGACTGCTCGTTATCATAAGAAAGGATGTCTTCCCCCCCTAACTTTTCCCTCCTTCCAACAAACTGCGTTTTTCGTCGCGATAGAAATAATCTTTCCCCCTTTTCGTCTCCTCAACCCACCTCCTCTCGTCTCTGACAAATTTTAATGTAAATCCTTCCAACCAGTTTTATCTGGAACCGGGGAAAGGAAGAAGGGGCTTGGAGGAATCTCATCAATAAAGGTGCCTACCTCTATGATGAAAAGGAAAAGAAGTGACGATCCAACCGCAAATGCAGTCCGCCATTTCATTAGTCCTCCGCATGTATAATATATGGCTGTAAGTGTCAAGGGCACTGAAGGAGACGGAGAGAGCAGATTCGGCTTGAAAATAATTCAAGGTGGTTTAAAGATGGAAATTTCGTGCCAGCAATGTAGTCGCTACTACTGAAAAACAGCGTTAAAATAAGCCAAAGTGGCAGCCTACGCTCGAAAATTAATACATCTCAAAAACGCACTGCTACTAATCACTGCTACTTTTGAGTCGAGGTTCTGTTGGCCGAAAATCGCCTCCCAAACTTCAAAGGGCCCCAATCACTTGTCATAACTGTTATTTCCCTTTAAACTGGTTCTTGTCAACCTTCAAGTTGACATACACATACTGTAAAGGATTTTTCAAGTTACGGCAGTAAGGTACAGCTCAAATCACTGCTACTTTCGAATCGCAGTAGCTATGGGCCGAAAATCGCATTTTCAACCTCAAAGAGTCATATTTACTTATCGTAACTGTTGTTTCTCTTGGTTGTGGTCAACCTTCAACTAGACTGACACACACTTACATTTAAACGCAAAGTAGTTTTCATGTATTATTGCTTAAAAAAAAGCAACTGCTACTAATCACAGCTACTTTCGAGTCGCAATAGCTGTTGGCCGAAAATCGCCTCTTAGTCGACTCCCCCAACTTCAAATGGCCATTTTGGGCCTTCACCTTCACACGTGTCGCCCAAACCGCGACTCAGACGAGAGTAACCGGCCTGCAGGGACCCTTCCCCTTGACATGGCCGCAAAAGACGTCCAATCTAGCTGCTTTCCCCTAGTCCAGAGAGAAATTCCATTAGCAAAACAACGTCAAGGCATAAAGACGGGGACCTTCAAAGAGGTAAAATAATTCAGTTCTGGACCCGGGGGTTGGAGATTTTCCTTAGATTCCGCATGCACAGTCGTGGGACAAATTGCTCGAGCCCTAATTTTGTTTTAAGAGCGCCTCGTCTTAGATGGGAAGGAAGAACGGGTTTTTTCCTCATAAGGTTTGCTCTTTTTCAAAGCGTTGCAAAACCTCGAAACGTGGTTCCTGACGTGTAACGAGATTGGAAGACTCATTTCCGTGCCATGACTCAGGGATTGCCTCCTTTGTGCTGCATTGGGTCTTATTATGGTGGTGGCGGGCGGGGGGGCTGGCCAATTTTGGCGATTTTTGTTCTTGACGTGACCTGTCACTATTGTGTCAGACGGTCGACAATGCAATGGTGTGGCGGAGATAGGAGCTGTCGTCACATGCAATTCTGGAGTAATGGTCAGGACATGGTTTACAATGGAAGTGGTTCGACAATACAAGTTGCATGAAAATTCTACAAATTTGAAGATAATTTTCCTGACAAAAAAAAACCCTGGTCTAAAACCCCATAATGAGAAGCCATGTTATCCTGTTGTGAATGGTTTCCGAAGTCATTCTCATTTCCTCGGAAAAGCATCGGATGGCAATGACACACCGTCACGGGGACTGTGTACTGTATGTGGCACTTAATTAACGAGTCCGCATTTCCCCAGTAACAAAAGCGTGTCCGCCGCAGACGTACTATCGCATTTACTATACCCCAGAACACTCCACGAGAACCGTAACTTTTATGCATCACATTTTCCTAGTTGTTATGTACAGGGTGTACCATCAAAAACATTTTTCACAGAACACCTTGTAGTAGATTCGTGTTTTTAATTTACTCGCAGTATATGTTAGGGGGTACACGCAACATGGTGTACCGGCGAGGATGGAAAATACTGAACAAAACGGGGCGTTAATTATGCGTCGTGTTAAAACAGGGGTCTGCGGATTAATGAATTAAAGGTTTTGCTGCTGCATAAATATGTGATCGATTTAGGGACGGTTTTAAATCTCGTTACATGCATTTTTTGTTGCGTCGTAATGGAGCCGGACGTTCGACACCGATTGATCAGTTGGATTTGACATGATAATTATTAGGAGCGATGATTTCAACTGATAATTTTCATGCGATCTAAATTAAATTCACGAGCGATGAAAGCACAATCATAAGGACGAAAATAATAACTATTATTGCAAACACTCTGTTAAATTTTCACATATTCATGCGACAACCTGTGCCACATTTTAAAATTTAAACATTTGTCCAGGGTACATCATATGATACGCACCTGACGTATGAAATAAATGACCTTCAATTATACTTTAATTGGCCTGTAGTATGCATGTAGTGTCTTGATGTACTGTAAGTCATATAAAAAGGGCTTTTAATGATTCTGTCTTTTGCAAGAATTATGAAGTGTAAGCCTGCACTTCGAAAGAAACGAGCTCAGTAATAATTAACGTGGCCTTCTACTAGTGAAGAAAGTATTGCGCATTTCTACAGAGTAGGACATCATCAGCCTCAAAGACTTTATCAAAAGAATACTATAACAAGCCCTGCAAATGGCCAAGTCCAGGCGCGGATCCAGGGGGGGGGGGGGGGGGG